>JAKCPB010000682.1:0-255785 GCA_021442155.1 Cymbidium sinense | reverse complement strand
AACTTAATTAATTCACTAATAAGCCACCGTGCATTGTGCCTTTCATTTCATTAGGTTCATTGCGATTTAATTTCCAATGTATGTACATATCATGTTGGATCATAATTACTTGGTTAAATAAATTAAGGCAACATAGGTAAGGGTTAATTAATTAATAGATTTAATGCATAGTACAACCTAATTAACCCATAAAATCAACTTAATTACTTTTCATTAAAAAAAAATTAAATCACAAACATGGGAATGGGTTAGATCAGAAACTTTCCTCATTTCTTCAAACCAAATTGAAAGTGATAATTAAAAAGCCGGTTTTCTTTAAATGCTTTTATTTGATTTGATTATCCTTAGGAGTTAATTTAATTGAATGAAATCACATGTTTATGCTCATTCATTCCTTTCTAATCATGTTAAATGTTGTATGTCATTTGAAATCATACATTCATCTTTTCAAAATTCATTAAGTCAAATGGTTTTCCTTTATGTCAAGCTTGCATGTGTTGATTTAATTTATAATATGTGTGGCTATTATCACTATTAAATCCAAACATATTTTCAAAGCTTATAAATGAATGGTTACATATGTTATGAATGTTAGTTATAAATACATAGGAGATGCATTTGATTATAGCTTAAATGTATAAAGTGAAGCTCCTTTCCTTTTATTCATGTATTCATTGTAAGTGAGATTGTTAATGGGTATATAGTCCGACATCCGAAAATATGATGCTTTAGTTAGCCCAAGGAGGTCATATGATTACCTCACTTCTTTTAACAATGACATTCCATTTGATTTCATTCTTATGTATCTCAATACTAGAATTGGATGATGCTTTAATTCATATACATAAATGATTCAATCAAATTAGATATCACTTTTTTGCATGATTTTCATTCTCCAAATTATATATACATGACATCTGAGAATAAGGGTTTTATTTAGCCCTAAGGAGGTCATTTCATTACCTCACTTCCCAAGTTTAACAAAGGCTCGTACTTGCTTATGTCTTTTATACATACATGTGTGTATTTAATTAGAGAATGGTAATCCTTCCTTTTTATTTAAAATACATGCATTTGCAATTGTTCAAGTGAATGAATTAATTGATCATTTGATTTGGAGCTCTCTTTCTTATGTTCATGCATGTAAATTTACATATGGTTTGAATGTAATGGTATATAGTCCATCAAATATGAGGCTTTAGCTAGACCCAAGGAGGTCATTTGATTACCTCACTTCCTTGGTTGACAATGACATGTTCCTATTTAATTTCATCCCTATGTATTTTTGCATAAGAATTTAGATAGAGCCTTAAATTAATATGATAAAATAATTCAATAGAGGGGAAATATAAAGCTTCAAATGTACATACTCACATCCATCATTCAAGTGTGCTAAAACATATTGTATGTGTAGGTATACTTAAGACTTAATCATATGCATGTTACATGTGATGGAAAGGAATGATTTACCTTGTGTCATGTGATAGTATTTCAATTAGATTAATCTTAAGAAGCCTTTCACATTGAATAGAATTATTTAAAAAGAACCTAAACTTAGGATTAATCTAAAATGTGTAATAAGCCATTCAATAAAGAGAACTAAATCAAATTAACATGCTTTAGAAAGTAGTTTAAGGAAGGGATGAAAAAGCAAACATCTTATCTTCTCTTTACAACACTTAGTTGATAAGTGTAGGTCATATGTAACAAAAGAAAACACAAATTAAAACTTACAAATCAATTAAAACACTTGTAGTGAAACCACCCTTTAAGTTGAATCTTTCTACACTAGAAAATCTTAACTCTAAAGCCTAGTTAGGACATACCACACAAGCCTTAATAGATTAAGTCACAACTTCCAGCCTTATGTTTAGATGACGCATGGTGTGATGTATGTTTTTTTTTATGATGTATTAATTTAGACTATATGTTAGAGTGTATGTTTCGTAGGCTAAATGGTAGGCTTTGATTAGCCTAATCATTTTTTTCTATAAGAGATTATTTTAGGGGGATGCTTAAAATAAATATAAAATGCTCTTTGTAGTTGCTTAAGCCCTTAAACATAATCCAAGTTAGGACTGATGGGCTTTGTTACCCATGTGTAGGGTGCTAAGTCCAAATTATAAATATAACTGCTTGGTTGTATGTGCGTTTAGCTAACACTTATCTTGCAGGTGAAGTTAGATTTACTTTTCTTATTTTTAATGTACTTTTGCATTAGAAATTAGGATTACTGCTATGGGGGGATAAGGATGAGCATTGGCTAGATGGCTTTGTCCTGGGAGGCCATGTGATGCCTTTGAAGTGGAGCAAACCAAATCAAAGAAAGAGGAAGATACATGAATAAATGAAGACTTGAAGACTCCCCATAGCATTTATCTTTTGTAAAGTAAAAATTATTCTTCTATGTTTCGATTGTATAAGGGTAGAGCTCGGCTACCCATTTTTCTTTTTGGGTTGTACGGCAACACCCTATCACACTGGCATGTTATTCTTTTGCATTAGCAATAAAATTATTTGATGTTGTGTTTAAAGTACAATTAGGATGGCATGCTTTTTCTTAGTTTCTTTATATGTTTGATGTTTGAATGTGTGGCCTTGAATGCGATTAGGCTCATAGAAAAATTAACCTTTATACCCAACTACAACTCATAACTAAAGTTTTAAACAATTCATAACCTTACATAAAGCCTAGACATAAATCAAGATAATTAAAAGATTTAGCAACCCTTAGATGAATGTTGAATGGACAACAACATGCACATCATATTATTTTGCTCTTGAAAATAAAAGATTTCCATCCTTGCTTAATAGAGGAATGCTTGACTTATGAGGGCATCCTTTATGCTGGGAAAAGCCCCTTTCTTGTTGATTTAGCCAACAACCTTATTCCATCATGCATGTAGGCATAAAAAACCTAAAGCCTTTATCAAAATGAAGTGTCAAAATAAATAAAATTTGAAAATATTTTGCACTAGACTAAGTCATATGCTCATACCACTCATGGTCTAGTCTCTTAGGGAGTGGTTTTAAGGACTTTAGTTTCTTTCTAATTAAATAACATCCTAACTAATCTTACAAATCATATGATCGAACTTCATGGATTTATAGCGTTGGAGGTGTAAGTTGGCTACCACTCAGATCATAAGTCCAATGCGCTTTATCCTCTTACGAGTTAAACCATATGCCCATTTTCACTTAGATTTAGGGCTTAGATTTAGGTCACACTTTAGCTTATGCTACTAGATTTAGGTTTGAGGTGGCTATTTCTTTTGGCTACAAGCATAAATCCTCACCTCTTAGGCATCTCCATAATCTTGTATTATTGGATTACAAGTCCTAGCTTCTAATGAAATGTCAACTTTAACAAAATTGATCTTCTCTTCAATTTCAAAATTATAAAGCCCAATAGAATAGGTTGAAATGCTCACTAGGTTTCCTAGTATCAAGAGCATTCCCTACTTTCCTTTGGCTTTGATAATAAGTCTTCTCCTTGAGTTTTCCACTTGATTTTCAATACAACTAATCCTCTGATAGTCTAGCCTTAAAATCTTTGGAGACTTTAATTGCTAATTTAATTGAGAGTATTCTTAAGGGATTCACATCCCTTAGGATGTAATTAACTATGGAGGCTTGCCTCCATGGGGAACTTAATGAACCCTACTTAATATAAATGCTACTTTACTTTTTCATGTAAAGTAGGGGAAAGGTCTCTGGTACATTCAAAGACCCATCATGCCTTAGGAGTCCTTATTAGGTGATTAGGTCCTTTATAGGGTGATAATTTCTATCTTTCGAGACAATGTATCTTTCCTTAATGTCATACTCGATCATTTCAATAAGTACCCCTAAGATCTATGTGGTGTCCCACATCTCAAAAATAAACACCAAATAGACCAAGTTTTTAAGACACAAGTGATGACATTGATAAAAAATGAGCACGCATAGAGCAAATCAAAAATTCTAGATAACTAGAATCATCTCTACTGTAAAGACACAATTCAATAAGTAGTAGATCGGATTGGCTGTTCTTCGCCATTTCATCAACCACCCCCGCCTCCGAGTAGCAGATCCACCATTATATCCCTAATCTCTCACTCCGCCACCACCATGATTGTAACCTCTATCACTCCTCCCACTTCCATAACCACCATTGCTCTGACCACCACCTCCATATCCAGCAGTACCTCTAGATCCTCCACCACTACTGTGATAACTGTCGCCTCCACCTTCTCCTCCACCACTAGATCTAGACTGAGCCTGGTTGACAGTGATGTTCTGCCATCAAGGTTCTGCCCATTCTTAGGGTATAGGTTTGGGTTTATGTTTATTAGGTTTTAAGGTTATTTTTTATTTTATTTGTTTGGTTAGGGTTTTTAGGTTTTAGGTTTTGTGTTTTAGGTTTAGTTTAGGGTTGGGGTTTAAGGTTTAAGGTTTAGGTTTAGTGTTTAGCTTTAGGGTTTAATTTTAGGTTTAGGGTTTAGGTTTAGGTTTATTATTTAGGGTTTAGTTTTAGGTTTGGTTTAGGTTTAAGTTTGGGTTTTGGGTTTAGGGTCTTTAGGGTTTAGGGTTTAGGTTTAGTTTTTTGGGGAACATTGGAATTTTATTACCATAAAGGAAAAGATACAATGTCCTTAAAAGGGTAAAGCTCTAAAATTCTACTCTCAGATACAAGAAACCTAAAGAGCTAAACCCCATCAGTACATTAGAAATAGAAAAGAAAATAAAAGTAAATACAATAAAAGCATAAGAGAAAAGACATGAGTAAGACTAAAATAAATCAAAATAGTAAAAGGATGAGTCACAGAGTTCATGATTCCTTGAGAAAGTAAGATAAGCAAGATCCACAATAACACTTAGGTTAACAAGTAATGACCATTCCTCAGAAAGTTCCAACTAAAAGAAATGAAAACACTCTAGGCAAAAGTCATAGCTAAAAAGGATAAGGACAAAGAGAGGAAAAGGAAAGTGCTGAGAATGAGAAGGCTCAGCCTCAATTAGGATCATCCCAAGGGGCAACAATACATTTGAGCATCTAAACTTCATAAAGAATGGTTACAATCATATGTATTGCTTCCAACTAGAGAGAAGAATTGAGTAACATCAAAGCCATCATAGCCAATATACCTGATATAAGAAAACCACCAAGGCCAGCAGTCCATAGAGTTCTAGATCCTGCACCATTAAACAAAGAGCAACCGAGCAACCAGCTAGTAGCCAAACCACAAAATGAAAACCACAATATACTAATAATAATAATCGAGAGAGGCTAAAATAAAGTCAGAACACCAATAACAACCATTATGCAAATACTCATCCAAGCTCCAAACTGGAAAACTAGAACCATCCATAAGAAAGCACTGACCCATGCTAATTAATAGAGAAACAACCAACAAAACCAAGATAGAGCCCTCAAGCAAAAGTCCCAACAAGTAGTAAATACCAAGCCAAACTAGGTGAGCAACCACAAATGACTAAACAGTAAATGAAACCATCAACAAGGAAACATAAGATGCAAATCACCAGAAAATAAAATAGCCACACAAATGGGGGCCAAAGGCAGCCACCAACCACCATAAATGAAAAAGTCTAATCTAAAAGGATCAAAAAATGTTCGGTCACCATAGCAAAATGCACCAGCAAATTGTCCAAGAAGAAGGAAAAGGCCAACAAGGAAAAAAATCAACCAACACAGATTCCAAGGACAACTAAAAGTCCTCCAACCAAACTAGCTAAGTAAAATAGCCATAAGGCAACCACCAGAGAACAACCCATCATAAGTAACCAACAAAGGAAGCATCCCCATCAGCCAAGGAAAGGTAGAAAAACAATAAAACACCACACAATAGAGGCCCAAAAGAAGCACAACCATAATAGAAAGGTAATAGCAGCAGCTCGCCAGGACTAGCTGAAAAACCAAACTTCCCCAATAATAAAGACTAACCCAATAGGAAGCATAATGATAACATAAAACCTGCTACAAATAATGCACCCAACAGAGGCTAATCCTAGGAGAATAACCAAACACAAAACCAAGGAAAAAGAAGGATCCAACAATAAAGAACAAGGAACTAGGAGGCAATCCCCAAAAGCACCATGAAACTCAAAAAAGATGGCCTAGAAAGGCAACAACCAACAATAGTTCCCACTAGAAGGCCACCCATTCAACCATAAAAATGAGGAAAAGTAATTTGAGTTCAAGAGAGAGCCAACAAACCAACCGTGAAAAAAAATAGAATAAAGCCAGAGTAGAAACCATCTCATCCACCAGTAACCAGAGTAATAAGGTAGAGAAGACAATAGTCACTTCAGAAACACCAACCCAAGCTAGAAAGACAAGAACCACTAGGCTAACCCAGAAGTAAGAGGTCAAAAACATAACCCAACAGCCAAAAAAAAATTTTAGATTTTGGTTCAAGGTAGGGTTTAGGGTTATAGGGTTTAGTGGGTTAGGGTTTAGGGTAAGGTAAGTTTAGTGCTTGTGAGGTTTAGGATTTTGAGGTTGGTGGTTAGGGTAGTTAGGGTTTAGGTTTAGGATTTAGTGTGAGGGTTTAGATGGGGTTTTAGGGTTTAGTAGTTAGTGGCTAGGGTTTGGTTTTAGGTTAGGGTGGGTTTGTGGCCAGTGTTTAGGGCTAGGAGGGTTTTGGGGTGGGTAGTAGGAAGATTAGGCTAGGTTTGGGTTTAAGGGTGGGGTTAGATGGGTTTAGGGTCAGTTTAGGGTAGGGAGGATTAGGGTTATTAGGCTCAGGGTTAGGGTTTAGGCTCAGTATTTAGTGTGGTAGAGTAGTCTCAGTTAGGCAACATTTTATTTTTATTTTATTTATTTATTAAATTAAGCAAAAGTAGTTTAGGATTTAATTATTTAGTTTATTTTATTTATTTATTTATTTATTCTAATTTTTATTTAGGTTTATTTTATTTATTAGTTTAGTTTATTTATTTTAGGTTTTATTTTAGTTTATTTTTTATTTTTATTTTTTAGTTAAGTTTAGTTTAGGTTGATTAATAGTTTTATTTTTTTATATAGGTTTAAGTTTTATTTTTAAGTTTAGGTTTAAGTTTTATTTTATTTTTAGGTTTTTATTATATTTATTTTTTTTGGTTTATCTTTTAGTTTCAGTTTATTTTAGTTTATTTTATTTTTTTAGTTTTAGTTTAGGTTTAAGTTTATTTATTTTAGTTTTTTATTTTAATTTAGGTTTTGGATTATTTAATTTTATTTTAGGTTTAGGTTTTGTTTTTAGTTTAGTTTTAGTTTTTATTTTATTTTATTTTATTTTAGGTTTATTTATTTAGTTTATTTTATTTTATTTTTATTTTATTTTATTTTATTTATTTAGTTTTATTTTATTTAAGTTTTATTTTTAGTTTAGTTTATGTTTTCATTTATTTTATTTTATTTTAATTTTCTTTTTATTTTATTTTTTTTTAGTTTAGGTTTAGGTTTCAGTTTTTAATATATTTTATTTTATTGGTTTTTTTATTTATTGCATTTTAGGTTTTATTTTGCTTAAGTTAGGTTTTAGTTTTAGTTTTAGTTTAGTTTTAGGGTTTAGTTTGGGGTTTAGGGTTTAGGTTTAGGGTAGGTTTAGGGTTTAGGTTTAGGGGTTTAGGTTTAGGTTTAGGGTTTTATGGCTTAGGGTTTAAGTTTTAGGTTTGGGTTTACATTTTAGTTTAGTTTTAGTTTTTTTAAGAGAACAAATTTAGATTCAACATTTTTTTTTTTTTATTTCATCAAGTAACAAACCAAGTTTTATGATGACATAGATAAAAAATGAGCATAGAGAAAATCAAAACCCTAAATAACTAGAACCATCTCTACTATAAAGATAGTTCCATAAGCGAGGATCAATCGCTCTTCGCTTCTCCGGTCATCAACCACCTTAGCCTCTCAGTGATCCATCATATCTCGATCTCTCCACCACCAATTGTAACGCCGCCTCCCACTTCCATAACCATCATAACCACCACTCTTACCACCACCTCCATATCCACCAAGACCTCAGATCCCCACCACCACTGATAACCTGCCTTGGCCACCTCCATCGCCAGATCTATACTGTTGATGGTGATGTTTCAAGGTTTTTCCCATTCTTAGGTTTAGGTTTAGGTTTAGGTTTATTAGTTTTTAGGGTTTAGTTTATTTTTTAATTTATTTAGTTACTTTGGTTTAGTTTAGTTTAGGTTTGGGGGTTTAGGGGTTTGGGGTTAGGGTTTAGGTTAGGGTTTAGAGTTTAGGGTTTAGGATTTAGGTTCTGGTTTTATGCTTTAGGGTTTAGTTTAGAGTTTTGGGTTTTTGGGTTTTTTTAGGGTTTTGGGTTTTGGGTTTAGTTTTAGGTTTGGGGTTTAGGGTTTAGGTTTATTTTTTTTTTTTAAATTAAAGTTTAATAGGTTTAGTTTATTTAGTATTTAATAATTTATTTTATTTTTATTTATTTTATTTTAATTTTATTTATTTAGTTTATTTATTTCATTTAGTTTTATATTTTAGTTTATTTTAGTTTTAAGTTTAGATTTATTTTTTTAGTTGAGTTTTATTTTCATTTTATTTTTTAGGTTTAGGTTTTATTTTTATTTTAGGTTTAGGTTTAGGATTTTATTTTATTTTTAGGTTTAGTTTTAGGTTTTATTTTAGGTTTTATTTTTTAGTTTTATTTATGTTTATTTTAGTTTATTTTATTTTATTTAGTTTAGGTTTAAGTTTAGTTTCTTTAGGTTTAAGTTTAGGTTTTTTATTTTAGTTTTAGTTTAGGTTTATTTTATTTTTATTTTATTTTTAATTTAGGTTTAGGTTTTTTTTTAGTTTAGTTTAGGTTTATTTTTTTATTTTAGATTTTCTTTAGGTTAATTTTAGGTTTAGGTCTTTATTTAGTTTTATTTTATTTTATTTAAGTTTAATTTAATTCACATTTAGTTTTATTTTATTTAAGTTTTATTCTTAGGTTTATATTATTTTAATTAGGTTTTATTTATTTTATTTTAGATTATTTTTTATTTTTTATTTTATTTATTATTTTCATGTGTTTTAGGTTTCATTATTTTTATTTTATTTATTTAGGTTTAGTTTTATTTTATTTTGTTATTTAGTTTAGTTTTTGATTTTTTTAGGTTAGGTTTAGGGTTTATTTGGGTAGGGTAGGTTTAGCAGTTTTGTTTAGTTTTTAGGTTCAGGGTTTGGATCAGGTGGTAGTTTAGTCTTTGGGCTAGTTTAGTGGCTCATGATAGGTCAGGCCTGGGGCTCAGCCTAGGGTTTTAGAGGGTTTAGGGTAAGTCAGGGTAGGAGTGGTAGGTCAGGGTTTATTTAAGGTTTTACCTTTAGGGTCAGGCTTTTAGGTTTAGTGGTAGGTTTAGTGGTAGGATTTTGTTTGTATCAGAGTTTTTAAATCACAAAAGTTTAGTTTATTTTAGTTTATTTTATATTTTATTGAGGTTTATTTTTTATTTATTTTATTTAGTTTATTAATTTTATGTTTATTTGTTGAGTTTAGGTTTTATTTTAGTTTATTTTTTAGGTTTATGTATTTTTTTAGTTTTATTTTTTTTTTATATTTATTATTTATTTAGGTTTAGGTTTTATTTTATTTTAGGTTATTAGGTTTTAATTTAGGTTTATTTTAGGTTTTATTTTTAGTTTAGGTTTAGTTTATTTTAGTTTATTTTATTTTATTTAGTTTTTAGGTTTAGTTTATTTTAGTTTAGGTTTAGTTTATTTTTTATTTTTAGGTTTAGGTTTTTTTATTAGTGGGTTTAGGTTTTATTTTATTTATTTTTAAGTTTTATATTTAGTTTATTTTAGGTTTTTTTATTTAGTTTTATTTTATTTATTTTTGTTTATTTTATTCATTTTAGGTTTTATTATATTTTTTATTTTTTAGTTTATTTTAGGTTTTATTTTATTTTATTTAGTTTAGGTTTATTTTAGTTTATTTCTTTTAGTTTATTTAGGTTTATTAATTTATTTATTTTATTTTGGTTTTATTTTATTAATTTATTTTAAGTTTATTTTAGTTTAGTTTAGGTTTTAGCTTTTTAAGGTTATTTAGGTGGGGTTTTTTTTTTTGTTTTATTTTGGGTTTTAGGTTTTTATTTTTTAGTTTGGGTTTAGGATTTGGGGTTTTAGGGTTTAGGTTTAGGGTTTAGTTTATGGTTTTTTTGGGGTTTAGGGTTATGGTTTAGTTTTAGGTTTAGCATTCTTTTAGTTTAGGGTTGTGGGTTTTGGAATTTTCTTTTAACAGAGAATAAATTTAGATTCAACATTTCTTTTGATTTCATCAACCAAGTAACACACCTAGTTTTCTCAAAGTGACATAGATTAGAATGAGCACATGAGACAAATTATAACTAGAACTCTCTGGGCACAGTTCCATAAGGTAGATCGGATGGCCATTCTTTTCTATTCCCATCAACTACCTTTTGAGTAGGATCCACCATCATATCGATCTCTCTCCCTCACCACGGATGTAACCTCACGCTCCTGCCTCCATAACCACCACTACACCTCCTCCATATCCACTAGCACCTCCAGATCCCCACCAGACTTGCAACCACTACCTCCACCTTTGCGCTATCTGCTAAGCCTAGTTGATGTGATGTTCGCCTCAAGGTTCTACCCATTCTTAGGTTCGTTTAGGTTTAGGTTTATTAGTTTTGGGTTTAGTTTATTTTTTTTATATTATTTAAGTAGTTTAGTTTTGGTTGGTGGCCTGGGTTTAGGTTTAGGTTTAGGGTTTAGATTTAGGGTTTGGATTTATGGTTTATGGTTTTATTAAGTAAACTAGGTTTTAGGTTTATTTAGTTTATTTAGTTAATTTTATTTATTTTTTATTTTATTTTTTTTTATTTTTTATTTAGTTTTATTTTTATTTTATTTAGTTAGTTATTTATTTTTGATTTATTTATTTCATTTTAGGTTTTTTTTTGTTTTAGTTTATTTTTTTTTAGGTTTATTTTAGTTTAGGTTTATTTTTTTTTTTTTAGGTTTATTTTATTTTATTTTATTTAGGTTTTATTTTTATTTTTTTATTTAGGTTTTATTTATTTAGGTTTTATTTTTTTTTAGGTTTAGGTTTATTTTAGTTTATTTTATTTAATTTGTTTGGTTTATGTTTAGGTTTATTTATTTTAGGTTTAGGTTTTAGGTTTTATTTATTTTAGTTTATTTTTTAATAGTTTAGGTTTAGGTTGATTTTACTTTGTTTATTTTATCTTTTATTTTTTAGGTTTTTTTTTAGTTTTTAGGTTTTATTTTTTATTTTATTTTAGGTTCTATTTTTAGGTTTATTTTTTTTAGGTTTAGGTTTTATTTAGTTTTATTTTATTTTATTTTAAGTTTATTTTATTTTTATTTTATTTAGTTTTATTTTATTTAAGTTTTTATTTTTTTATTTTTTTAGTTTAGTTTAGGTTTTATTTATTTATTTTTTAGTTTTATTTTTATTTTGTTTATTTTAGGTTTAGGTTTAAGTTTTAGGTTTAGGTTTTAGTTTTTATTTTATTTATTTTATTATTTTTTAGTTTTATTTATTTTATTTTAGGTTTTATTTAGTTTTAGTTTTAGGTTTTGGGTTTATGGTTTAGGTTTATTTTAGGTTTGGGGTTTAGGTTTTTTTTTCAAAAAGGAAAAATTTTATTGCCACAAGAAAAGGATTAGAAAGTCCTTAAAAGGGATAAATCTCCAAAAATAATGAGCTAATAAAGCCTAAAGAGATAAATCCCTAATACAAGAGAAAAGAAAAGCAAAAGGAAAAGAGAGAAACTAAGACAACACTAAAACCCTCTGAGTAGATCACAAACCAAGAAGAACCCAAGATCAAAAAAAACTAAGAAACTTAAGTAGAGATATGAGAAAAGATGAAAAATGTAAGAACATAGAGAAAAGAAATAAAATCCACCTGACAAGGCTCAGCTCACCACAATCAACTAAAGGAGCAACAAAATTTGTGAGCATCCAAACTCCAAAAGAAGGGTTACAGTCACAAATAATGCTACCAGCCAAAAGAAAACATCCCAGCCATCACAACCAAACTTACCTTGACTAAGGAACTAACCCATAACCAATAACCAGCAAACTTCCAATACATTAAAGTTCTAATATTTGCCATCAAACCACTAACACAAGGAAATAGCAGGAGCAGCAACAACCCAAAAGAAAAAATAGCCACCAGTAATTAGCCAAAACAAGGGTAAAAAAAAACCACAATAAGCAACCCACCAATGCACATACCAAAGGACCACAAATACCACACCATCCAAACCAAGCGAAGAAAGCCACCAAAATCGAAGGGAAGAAAACAAAGGACCAACCAAACAAACTATAGAGACCCACCAAAACCATAAAGGAAGGAAAGTCGAGCCAAAACCTAAACAACCCAACCAGCTCAAAGAAACTAGAGGGAAGCAACACAACAAAAAAAAAAACAAACGGCAAAAGCCATAAGCACCAAGAGCCAACAAAGCCAAAGAAAGCCAACCACTTGAAAGAAAATCCAAACAAGACAAAGCAATACCCAAAAGTAGGAGACAAGGCACCAATCACCCAAGTGCCAGATAAAGGCCAACAAAAACAACAGCCAAACCAGCCAAAGGAAAATCAAATAGCTAAAGAAAAATAACAAAATTCTAAAAGAATCTAACATATGGTAGACCGAATTTATCTAAATTAGACAAACCTCGTAGACAAAGTAAAGTTTGAGAGATCGCATCCCAAACTAGCTAAAAAATCAGCACAAGAGTTACCTTCTCTTAAAATATGTGTAATTTTCAAAGAAAGTTTAGGGATAATAGCTTTAATATTTTTAATTAAATAGATAAGCCTAGCATTACCATTATGGTTAGAAATTGATCCTAGCAACAACCATCTTAGCATCATATTCCAACTAAATAACCTAAAAATTTCTCTCTAAGCAAAGCTTAAGAGCATATAAAACAGCCATCAATTCAACAAAATTAACTGATTTAGTAGAAAGAGGAGTGGAAAATGCGATGATAATATTCTCATGATTCAAAAGTACCACCACAACCCGACTTGTTATGTAAATGAGCCCAAGATTAATTTTAATGCAAAAATTAAGAGGCTTAATCTAATGAATAATTTTAAATTTAGGAGACGAGTCACAATATGGAAAACTGATACCCAATTTAGAGGCAAAAAACTTACACCCTCTAAAATTAGTACTACTAAGAAGAGCAACCTTATGTAAAGAAAAAAATCTTTTCTTTAGTCCTAGCAATAATCCTCTTATGGTTCATAGGCACATCATGATGTTTAGCATCATTTCTATCAAGCCAAATAAACCAAATCAAAGTAATAGCCACCACAATTTTGATATGCCCTTTACAAGATTAAGAAAATAAGAATCGATGTTGCATTAACGTTAAATTTCCATTAAAATAACTTAAATTAAATAAATCCTCATACCAACCCCAAACTTTAGGCAATGGCACCATTAACAAAACATGATTAACATTCTCAATATGAAAAAAACACATGCATTTGGAAGGTAGATAATAACCTTTGTCCCAAAGTAAAGAGTCAATAACAATATAATCCCTTAAAATTATCCACACAAGAATAGAGTAAGAAGTAGGAATAATATTATTCCAAATTTAAAGAAAAATAGGAGAAGTGAATTTTTTAACTTTAAGATAATGCCAAGTATCTTTAAAAGAAAATTCTCCATTACTAGAAAATTAAAAAAGAATTTGATCAAAAATTACCATCAATAGAATATTAATGATGTTATTACTAATGAAATTAGAATCAACTCATTTAAAGAGAGAAATTCCATTCCCCATTGTAAATAAAATGACTAACTTTAAAGAAGAAGTAGAATGGGTATTAAGCAAAGAATCAATGAAAAGTCCCACCCATTTATCTTGCCAAAAAAAGGAAGACCCATTATTAATACCCCAAAATGAGAGGTTCCACTTTCCATTTAATATCACAGCCATTTTCAAACAATAGAATCACCATGTTTATAATTAGCAAATCAAAGGATGCTTACCTTTTGTAATATTTAAATTTCATAAATTTTCCCAAAGACTTTCATTTTTCCTAAAATTCCACCAAAGTTTATAAGAAGAAACATTGGTGGAGTCCATCAAAGATCTGCACCCAAGGCCACCTTCATAAAGAGTACCACACATATTGGACCAAGAAGTCCAATGAAGACTTTTGGCCGAATTCCTAGAACCCCAAAAAAACTTATTAAAAAGTCTTTTAATCCAGATAAGAATAAGAGAAGTAGGAAAAACATTAAGCAACATATAAAAAGGAAGAGAATAAAGAATACTTTTAATAACAATTAATCTAACACCGAAAGATAAAAAAAAGAAATTCAAGGGTAGAAATTTTATTTTGAATATTATGAATATAAAGGGGAGCCTAAATATTTAATAGGAAGATTTTGATAAGAAAAACTAGTGATATCCTTTATTTTATTAATTCTATGAACAAAAATAGAAGTAGAAGTGATAAACAACTTTATGAGTACTAATCAAAAGGCCACTTTCCTTTCAAATTTATTTAAAAACCTTAAGCTTTTAACATAATGTAACGAGCTAATACAAAATATTATGAAATCATCGAAAGCTTAAATGAGAGATAGCCAAACCACCAAGATTCTTGAAATACATACTAGAATTCTTCTAAAAAAAAAAAGATTAAGCCAACAAGACAAATATTCAATCGCAATAATAAAAAATGATAGAGAAAGAGGGTCATCTTGTCTTATACCTTGAGAGGAATTAAGAAAACCAAAGTTTTCATCATTGATAACTTATGAAAACCAAACATTTCTAATTATATTGTTAACCAAAGAAATAAAATTATTAGTAAAACAAAATAAAGTTAGAATGCTATTAAAAAAATCCTAAGAAATGCTATCATAAGCTTTTGTGATGTCAAGCTTAAAAAGTAAATTGCCACCTTTAGTTTTAACATTCAAATCATGAATCATTTCTTGAGCAAGCAAGATGTTATCTAAAATAGTTCTATCTTTCACAAAGCTAGTTTGATTAAGAGAGATAATCTTAGGATAAAACTTACTAAGCATATTAGTCAAAATTTTAGAAATCAATTTATTGAATAAAGTACAAAGACTAGTAGGTCTAAAGTCATTCCAAAAGTCAAGAGTATTTTTTGAAATAAGAATAATAGAAATGCTAGAAAATATTTAGGAATAGAATTCTTTCAAAAAAATCCTCAACAACATTAACAAGATCAACTTTAATAATGAACCAAGCTTTTGAAAGAATAAGTAGTGTAAACATAACCTACAATAAAATCAGCATTCATTAATATTAAAAAATTTCTCATCATAAGGAGGAGTAACCAATCACTCATTATCCTCTATAAACAAAATAGGGATGATAGAGAGATTGGATTAATGCTTAAGTAGATAATTTTTATTTAAAAGATCTTTAAAATAATTAAGAGTAGAAGAAAATATATCCTTTTTTTTTGGTAAGCTAAGAACTATTAAAGTTCTTGATTTTATGAATGAGACCAAGAACTCCTTTTCATTACCAAAGCATGAAAATATTTAGTGTTTCTTTCCCTTAGAAAGATGCTTAGGAAACTTTTGTATCCAATAAGTCTCCTCCATATCCAAAACTTAATGAGATTATCTTTAGCTTAGTAAGATTATAATAAAAGAAGAATCGTAATAACAAGTTCTTCCAAATCTTTCACCTTTTGTTCCATATTCTTGATATTATCAAAAGATTTTAAAATAGTTTATGTACCACTAAGTGATATTATGCTTAAGCCTTTAAGCTTAAGCCAAAACCTCATCATACCAAATGCAAAATCATGGGAGAAAGAGGAGCACTTATAAGCATTAACATCAAGAAAACTTTTATCTTGTAACCATATTTTGAAAACAAAATTTTTAATGATATTATTGTTATGAACAACATCCTTAATAGAAACAAAAGAGGAGCATGATCGAGAGTTCTACTAAGATGCTCAACCAAAGTTAATGGCCAATGCTTAACCAATAATTATTAAATAAGGCAGATCCAACTTTTACAATCTATGATTATTCCAAGTAATTGAGAACCAATGAAACCAACATCATGAAGATTTCAATCCAAAATCATATTTGCAAAATCTTCCATTGAATGTAAATTCAAAAGAACCTTTTTCCTTTCATTCAAAGAAAGGATATATGCAATCCCCACCAACAATCCAAGAATCACTAACAACAGAAGCAAAACTAGATAATTGATCCCAAAGAATTCTCCTCTAACTTGTTACAAGCAGCATAAAAAAAGAGCCAAAAGCAACATAATCACCAAATGAAATATCCACATTAATAACTTGATGAAAATCATTAATAACATAAATAGTAAGAGAATTATTCCAAAATAACCAAATCTTATTATTTCTATTGAAATAAAAGTTGCTAAAACCAATCATCCTAGCTGCATGCATTATTTTAGAAGAAAAAAATAAGAGGTTCAAGAATAACCAAGAAACCAACATTATAAATTCTACAAAGATTCCTAATTCTATTCTTAATAGAAAGAGTACCAATGCCCCTCACATTCCAAATAAGAAAGTTAAACATTAACTTTTATTAGGCAAAGAAGATAAAGAAGATCGGGTAGATCTAGAAACTTTAGAAGGATAATTTTAAAACTATTTTTTTATTTTCACAAAAATAGTTTGAAAATTGGTCTAATTCTCCATTGATTCATCATTAGAAAAGTTTTATCATGAAAATTAACAACATATTTAGGAGAAGATCTCATTTGACAAGAAGACAAATCCTCTTTGTCCATTAAAGGAGAATTATCACTAAGCAAAGTACCATCCAAATAATAAAGCAAAGAAGGGTAGAAATAGATTTATTAAGCAAACAAACACTTGGTACATTATCAAGAGCTCCATACCATCATTCTTGCCCAAATTCAAAGAAGATAAAATAAGATTTTCTTTAATGATTTTCTTAGAAATAACATAAATTATTTTCTAGATTTTAGCAACACAAATCTCCTTAGAATAAACTAAAATAAAAAAAAATCATCCACTTGCAAATTTTAGAATAATAAAATAATAGTAACAAACTTGATTACTCCAAAACAAGAAAAGAATTTTTAACAAGCTTATCACTACCACTTACATTGGGAACACCATTAGAAACATTAGGAACAACATTAGAAACTTCAATAATATCATTCATAGCACCATTATCCTTTCATTTAAAGCTTTTTTCACTTTTTAAATCTCAATTTTTCCAAAGAACCTTAGATCTTTAACCACTTTCTTCCCAAGATGTGGATGAGTAACAAAACATTATGAGACATCATGGCCATGAGTTTTGCTTGATTGAGAAAGCTCACTAGTTTTTAATTTCCAAATCAGCATATAATAAACACCTTTGAAGGTCTTATGAACCAGGTTTAAAGAAATATCGAAGTTGAAGAATCCAGATAAGGCATCTTTGAAGGATTTAAAGGAGGTTTAAATTTATTCCCAAACAATTTATTGAGCAAGAGCATTAATTTTTTCCCCAAGTATTAAGAGCTAATTCCATGGCAAATGGTGCCACTTAAGAACCAAACAAGGATCGACCAAAGGCTGAAGCCAAACTAGAAGAAATTTCTGCAAAACCAGCTAAAAAATGATGAGAAAGAGAATGAAAAGGAAAATGATTCAAGAATCGCCAAAGCTCAAGGGAAGTGCAGAACAAAGTTTAGTTTTTTAGGGGAGGGGATGGGGGGTTAGTTTTTTTTTTTTTTAGATTTTTAAATTTTATTTTATTTTATTTTCATTTTTAGTTAAGTAGGGAGGTTTTATTAGAGTTTAGGGTTTAGGTTTAGAGTGGGGAGGTTTAGGGTTTTAAGTTTATGGTTTAGGGTTAGGGTAAGGTAGGTTTAGGGTTTAGGTTTGTTAGGGTTTTTAGGGTTTTATTTTTATTTTAATTTTAAAAAATTAAAACCCGGTAGTTTAAATTATTTAGTTAATTTTATTTATTTAGTTTATGTTATTATTTAGGTTTATTTTTATTTATTAGTTTATTTATTTTAGGTTATTATTTAGTTTAGTTTTTTTTTTGTTTAGGTTTGATTTAGGTTTATTTTTACTTTAGTTTTATTTTTTATTTTATTATTTTGGTTTTATTTTTATTTTGGTTTAGGTTTAGTTTTATATTTTTAAGTTTTTTAGTTTTTATTTTAGGTTTTAGGTTTTATTTTTTTTTAGGTTTAGTATATTTTAGTTTATTTTATTTTATTTAGTTTAGGTTTAGGTTTAGGTTTAGTTTATTTTAGGTTTAGGATTAGGTTTTATTTATTTTAGTTTATTTTAGTTTATGATATGTTTATTTTATTTTATTTTAGGTTTAGGTTTTATTAGTTTTGTTTAGATTTTATTTTTTTATTACTAGGTTTATTTTTTTAGGTTTATTTTTTAGGTTTAGCTTTTTATTTAGTTTGTATTTTATTTTATTTTAGGATTATTTTATTTTAATTTAGGTTTAGTTTTATTTTATTTAGGTTTTATTTTTTAGTTTCTCAAGTTTTTTATTTATTTTATTTTAGTTTTGTTTAAATTTTTATATTATATTTTTATTAGGTTTAGGTTTAGGTATTAGTTTATGTTTTTATTTTATTTTATTGATCATTTTTTATTTTGGTTTAGGTTTATTTATTTATTTTATTTTAAGGTGTTATTTAGTTTAGGTTTAGGTTTTAGCTTTTTGTGATTTGGTTTAGTTTAGGTAGGGTAAGGGTTTTTTAGGGTTTAGGGATTTGGGATTTAGGGTTTAGGGTTTAGGGTTTAAGGTTTAGGGTTTAGGTTTTATGGTTTAGGGTTTAGGTTTGGATTTTGGGTTTAGGGTTTAGGTTTTGGGTTTATGGATTTTGGGTTTAAGGTCTTTTAGGCTTAGGTTTTAGGTTCAGGTTTTAGTTTAGGTATAAGGTTTTGGTTTTTTTAATAGAGAATAAATTTATATTTAACATTTCTTCTTTTGATTTCATCAACCAAGTAACACACCAAGTTTTCTAAGACACAACATTGATCAAAAAAATGAGACAAAGAATAAATCAAAATTAGATTACTAGAACTATTTCTATTGTAAAGATAGAGTTCCATATGTGATCGGATCGGATCGATCTTCTCAGTTCCCATCGAACCTCTGAGGCCTCTCAAGTGAGATCCACTATCATATCTCGATCTCTCCTCTCCATGGCGTAACCTCATCATTCCTCCCACCTCCATAACCACCACGTCACCACCACCTCCATATCCACTACCACCACCTCCATATCCACTCACCACCATCCACCTCACCACTGTGATAACCACTCTCGCCTCTATCGCCAGATCTAAACCGAGCTTGGTTGATGGTGATGTTCTATCGTTAGGTTATTGGGTTTAGTTTATATTTTTATTAATTTATTTAATTATTTGGTTTAGGTTTAGGTTTGGGGTTTATGGTGGGGGTTTAGGGTTTAGGGTTTAGGTTTTGGGGGTTTAGGTTTAGAAGGGTTTAGGGTTGAGGAGGTTTAGGATTTGTTTATGGTTTATGGTTTATGTTAAGTAAACTAGGTTTAGGTTTAGTTAGTTTATTTAATTTATTTTTTTATTTAAGTTTATTTTATTTTATTTAGGTTTATTTTTTATTTTGTTTAGTTTATTTATTTATTTAGTTTGGTTTATTTTAGTTTATTTTTAGGTTTAGGTTTATTTTAGGTTATTTATTTTAGGTTTAGGTATTAGGTTTTATTTTGTGGTTTAGGTTTATTTTAGTTTATTTATTTTATTTTTTAGTTTAGGTTTATTTTATTTATTTTATTTAGTTTAGTTTAGGTTTAGGTTTAGTTTATTTAGGTTTAGTTTATGTTTTATTTATTTTAGTTTTGTGTATTTATTTTATTTTGTTTATTATTTTTTTTTTTTTAGGTTTTTTTAGTTTTAGTTTAGGTTTTATTTTTATTTATTTTATGTTTTATTTTAGGTTTTGGTTTTATTTTATTTTATTTTAGGTTTATTTTATTTTTATTTTACATTTAGTTTTTATTTTATTTTGGTTTTATTCCAGTTTATTTTAATTTTATTTAGTTTAGTTTTATTTATATTATTTTATTTTTTTTTAAGTTTCTAGTTCAATTTATTTATTTTTTACTCATTTATGTTTAGGTTTTTTATATATATTTTATTTTAGGTTTTATTTAATAGGTTTATGTTTTTAGGTTTTTTGGGTTTAGAGTTTAGTTTTGGATTTTAGATTTTGGGTTTGGGGTTTTTAATGTGTTTTAGGGTTAATTTAGGGTTTAGTGTTAACTATAGGGCTTATGGTTTTAGGGTTTAGGGTTTAGGGTTTAGAGTTAGAGGGTTTAGGGCTTTTAAAATTAAGTAAAGTAGGTTTGTTTAGTTTATTTAGATTATTTTATTTATTTTAATTTATTTTACTTTTATTTTTATTTATTTATGTTTATTTAGTTTAGTTTATTTATTTTTATTATATTTTTTTTAATTTATTTTAAGTTTAGGTTTAGTTTAGGTTTATTTTTAGTTGAGTTTTATTTTATTTTATTTTTAGGTTTAAGTTTTATTTTTATTTTTAGTTTAGGTTTATGTTTTAGGTTTTATTTTAGGTTATTTTAGGTTTTTATTTATTTTTAGGTTTTGGTTTATTTTAGTATTTTATTTTATTTATTTAGGTTTAGGTTTAGTTTAGTTTATTTTAGGTTTAGGTTTTATTTATTTTAGTTTATTTTAGTTTAGTTTAGGTTTATTTTATTTATTTTATTATTTTTTAATTTAGGTTTAGTTTTTTTTGTTTAAGGTGGTATTTATTTTATTTTGGTTTTATTATTTTTAGGTAGGTTTTATCTTTTTATTTTATTTTATTATAGGTTTATTTTAGGTTTATTTTATTTTTTATGTTTAGTTTTATTTTATTTAGGTTTTATTCTTAGGTTTATTTTAGTTAGTTTAGATTTATTATTTTATTTATTTTATATTAGTTTATTTTATTATATTTTTGGTTTAGGGTTTAGGTTTTATTTTATTTTATTTTTAATTTTATTTAGGTTTTTTTTTAATTTATTTTATTTTAGGTTTTATTTAGTTTGGTTTTAGGTTTAGGTTATTTATGTTTTTATTTTATTTTTTATTTTATTTTATTTTGGTTTAGATTTTATTTATTTTATTTTAGTCTTTATTTTAGTAGTTTTTTAGGTTTTTTAGGTTTAGGGTTTAGGGTTAGGATAGGATTTAGAGCCCAGCATTTAGTTTTGGGGTGGCTCAGTTAGGGTAGTGGTTTTTTAAGGTTTAGATTTAGGGAGAATTTGGTGGGTTTAGGAGGAGAGGTCAGTGTAGTAGTAAGATAGGGCTCAGACTCAGTGGTTTAGGTTTAGGAGTGGTAGGGTTTAGGTTAGTTAGGGTAGTTTGTGGTGGGGTTAGTTTAGGGCTCAGGAGTTTGTGGCCCAGGGTTTGAGAGGCTCAGCCTAGGATCTGGGTTGTTAGAGGGCTAGTGGTGGTGGGTTAGTTTAGGGTTATGTAGGGTATGAAGAGTTTTAGGGTTTAGGGTTTATGGTTTAGGTTTAGATGGGTAGGGTTATCTTAAGCAAACCCGACAGTTTAAGTTTATTTATTTATTTATTTATTTTTATTTATTATGTTTATTTTATTTTTTATTTTTTTATTTTAAGTTTAGGTTTAGTTTTTTTATTTTATTTTTTTTAGTTTAAGTTTTAGGTTTTTTTTGGGTTTATTTTATAGGTTTTATTTTAGTTTAGTTTAGGTTTATTTTAGTTTATTTAATTTATTTAGTTTAGTTTTAGTTTATTTTTTTTAGTTTAGGTTTTATTTATTTTTATTTATTTTAGCATTAGTTTTTTTAGTTTAGGGTTTAGGTTTAATTTTATTTATTTTTAGGTTTTATTTTTAGTTTAGTTTTATTTATTTTATTTTATTTTAGGTTCATTTTGTTTTATTTTTCATTTAGTTTTATTTTATTTAGGTTTGTTATTTTTAGGTTTATTTCTTTTAGTTTAGTGGGTTTTATTTATTTTATTTTAGTTTAGTTTTTATTTTTATTTTATTTTATTTTAGGTTTAGGTTTAGTTTAGTTTATTTATTTTATTTATTTATTATATTTAGGGCTTAGTTTTTATTTTTTAGGGTTTTATTTAGTTTAGGTTTGAGTTTAGTTAGGGTTTATAGGTTTAGGGTTTAGTCATGGGTTAGTATGGGTGGGTAGGCTGGTATTAGGGAGGGTAGAGTCAGTTGGTTTAGGGTTGAGTAGGGTTTAGGTTTAGGGTTAGGGTAGTAGGGTGTGGGGTTTAGCAAGGGTGGGAGAGGGTTTAGGGTTAGTTTTTGTATTTAGGTTATATTTTTATTTTTATTCTTTAAAATTAAGTAAACCAGTAGGTTTAAGTTTATTTAGTTAATTTATTTATTTAGTTTATTTTATTTTGGTTTATTTTATTTTATTTAGTTTAGTTTATTTATTTTATTTATTTATTTTAGTTTAGTTTTTTTTATTTTAGTTTATTTTAGGTTTAGGTTTTTTTTTTAGTTTAGTTTTATTTTATTTTATTTTTAGGTTTAGGTTTTATTTTTTTTTTTTTTAGGTTTAGGTTTTAATTTTATTTATTTATTTTAGGTTTTATTTTTTAGTTAAGATTTAGGTTTATTTTAGTTTATTTTATATTTTATTTGGTTTAGGTTTATGTTTAGTTTATTTTAGGTTTAGGTTTAGGTTATTTATTTTAGTTTAGTTTATTATTGTTTTAGGTTTTGGTTTATTTATTGTTTAGCTTATTTTAGCTTTAGGTTTAGGTTTTATCTTCATTTATGCTTTTATTTTTTATTTTTTAGGGTTTTTTTTTTAGGGTTTAGGTTTTATTTTTTTTTTATTTGTTTTATGTTTAGGTTTATTATTTAGGTTTAGGTATTTATTTAGTTTTTATTTTATTTTATTTTTATTTTAGGTTTTATTTTATTTTATTTTATTTTTTTATTTTTAGTTTAGTTTTTTTTATTTATTTATTTTTTAGTTTAGTTTTTTTTGTTTTTTCTTCTTAGGTTTATGTTTTGTTTAGGTTTAGGTTTAGATTTTAGTTTATGTTTTATTTTATTTTGGTTTAGGTTTTTTTATTTAGTTTATTTTTAGGTTTTATTTAGTTTAGGTTTACTTTTTTTAGTGGGTGGGCTTAGTTTAGGTTTAGAGTTTTTTTTAAGGTTTAGGTTTAGGATTTAGGGTTTATTTTATTTTAATTTATTTTAGTTTATTTTATCTTAGGTTTATTTATTTTAGTTTAGGTTTTTTATTTTAGTTTACTTTTAGGTTAGTTTAGGTTTAGTTTTATTTTTAGTCTAGTTTTATTTTTTATTTTATTTTTTTATTTATTTTTTTAAGTTTAGGTTTAGGCTTTTATTTTATTTTTAGTTTATTTTAGGTTTTATTTTTTTTAGGTTTATGTTTATTTTAGTTTATTTTATTTTATTTAGGTTTAGGGCTTACAACCACAGAGTCGAGCCTATGTCCTCTTATGCTTTAAATTCATGTAGGCAAGTCTTTTGAGTTGCAAGATAGCTAGGTAGTTATTATTTAGAAAGAGACTAGAGTCCTTAAATCCACTCTAAGATACTAGAGATGAGTGGTATGAGTAATGACTTAATTTACAAAAGGAAAATATTTTTAGATTTTATTCAATTTTGGCACTTCATTCTGAAAACGGCTTTAGGATTTTGATGCTTATATGCATGATGAAAATAGGTTATGGGCCAAATCAGCTAGAAGATGGTGTTCTCCACCACAAGGGATGCCCTCACAGGTCAAGCATTCCCCTATCGTGCAAGGATGGAGATCCTTCATGTTCAAGAGAGAAAGAATATGCATGCATGTTATGAGACATTCAACCATTCAACTAAGGGATTGTTAAATATTTTAATTATCTTATTTAGAACCTAGGCTTTATGGTGAGGTTATGAGTTATTTTAAATATTAATTGTGAGTTATTATTTGGGGTAAATAGAATTTTATCCTAGGAGCCTAATCATCCAAGCCACACATTAAAGCATCAAACATATAAGAAACTAAGAAAGGCATGTTGTTTCTAATGTAATCTAAATACAACATCAAACAATTTTATAGACTACCATAAAAGAATAAAAGGGTGTGGGTTATTCTCAAAAAGAGAAAATGGGTAGTCGAGCTCTACCCATTTACATCCTAGTATATAAAATAATAATTACAATTACAAATAATAAATGCTATGGGGGTCTTCAAGTATTCATTATTCATGTCTCCTTCATTTCTTCATATCTTTGCTTCTTTTGATGTAGTAGGCTTTAAGGCATCACATGGCACCCCGTGACTAAGCCATAGCCAATGCTTATCCTAAACCCCATAGCACTAATCCTAATTCATAATGCAAAATTATATTAAAAATAGAAAAGTAAATCTAAGTACACCTGCAAAATAAGTGTTAGCTAAACACACATAAAACCAAAGTAGTTATATCTATAATTTGAACTTAGCACCCAACACATGGGTAACCAAGCCCACCTGTCCTAACTTGGATTATGCTTATGGGCTTAAGCAACCTCCAAAGAGAGCATTTATATTTATTTTTAATCGGCCCTTAAGCACAATCCCTTGCAAAAAATAATGTTATACTATCAACGACCTAACGTCCAACCTACGATCCAAATTCCTAAAATCCAACCTAAAAATATTACATCACAAAACAAAACCCAACATCAACCATACAATCTACATAGCGACCTAACCTAATTCTAAGGTCAGTGACCTAGTATTCTACTGTGTGAAAAAAAGGGTTTGTGTGACAAAACATTACTAGGCTTCTTTAGTTTAAATTTCATTTGGAGTTTGAATTTAAATGATTTAATGATTTATTTTCCATTTTTATTTTACTTTTATCTAGTTAAAGTGATAATTAGATTTTCAAGAATGAAGAGTATAATGAATTCCATTTTTGGATGGAACTCAGTATATTCTACATCCTAACTCCTTAAGAGTCTAACTAAGGTCCTTAAGTATCTTAATTAGCCCATTTGAATTTATGTGATTGATTTTATTTGATTAATGTTTGCTTGATTTAAATTAGATTTTTAAAATTTGAGTTTACATAATCTTCATTTATTTTGATTTATTAATTTTGGATTAGATTTTGATTTAATTAAATTTTGATAATTCAATATCCTTTATATCTAATGAAGTTTAAGTTTATTTAATTTCATATATTCTGATTGATTAATTTTGGATTAGATATTTTGATTTAATTAAATTTTGATAATTCAATATCTTTAATATCTAATCTTTTCTTTGGTTTTAATTTCATATGATTATTGTCATTTCAATGTTTGTTTAAATTCATTGATTTTATTATTTTATTTGAGTTTGATTTGGATTGGTGAATGTATTTTAATTTACTTATGATTTATTTGAAGTTTAATGTGTTCTTTCATTTGAATTCTAATTAAGGGTTTAACTTATTAAATTTAGCCATCTAGTTTATATAAATGATTATCTCTTTAGCTTAATGATTATTCTCTTATCTTAGTTCAATAGGTTTGTTTATTTGGATTTTATTTTTTTTAACTTATTTTGGTATTGATTGAAATTTGGAGTAATTGGATATGATTTAATAAATTTCGAGTTTATACTTAATTTTATGTTTATTTGATTTGATTATGATATTTAGAATATGAATTATACAAGTTTGCTCATGTTTTTTCTTGTCTATGTCCCAAGGGATGTGAGTATATATATATATATATATATATTTGTTTTAAAATGTGATTTGAATTAGTTAAGAATTCCTCCAAAATTTTATATGAATACTAATCAAATAAAGCTTAGCTAATTGTAATAGTTGAGTTAATTATAATTAAGGATATGTCACATAACTAAATTTTCTTTTGATTTTAGAATCAACATATAACAATAAGAGATTAAATTGATTTTATAATTAACTTTCATAAATTTTGTTCAAACAACTTTTATATTTGATTATAATATTTATAATACTATTGGTTTAGTTAATTTTTTCTCTTTTATACTAAGTTTTACTTAGATTTTATGATAATTTAATTTGCACTTTTTTTGTTTGAGCACATATTATTTCTTTTTCTATTTTGTTTGGAATTCTAAAGATTGATTAACTCCTATTTTTAGATTTGATTGAATTTAATAATAAATAAAATAAGGTCGATTAATCATTATCATTCAATAAAAAAATCAAATGGCCCACGAGTTAATAATAGCTTGATAGATGGAATCAAATCTACTTATTCGACCTAATCAAAACTATTCATTTCAAACACATAAAATAAATAGTTTTGCTTTTGTCTCTAAACTCGCCAAAAGGATTAAAAGTAAAGTGCACGGGGTTCTAAAGGTTGGATCTTAATGATGCTCGCATTAACACATCAAACATAAGATCCCTAAGGCTTTCTAAGTGTTTAAATTATACCTCACTAGAGCTAATGTCTAGTGGATTGAAAGAGGTGGCTTCATTTAGAAGAAATGAAGCCCTATTGAGATGCTTGTTGGGTTGGATCAATACTTCAGCTAGCATTCCTTTCTTTGCTCATATGGTTCACTTTAAATGCTTCCTCACTGATTGAAGATAGTGTTCGTTGAATTGGTCAATTTGAACAACTTTGCTGAGACACGAGGGAGCTTCACCAGATGTTTCTAGGCTTGCCTCCTCACTAAATATCCCATAAGCTCACTCACAACTGCTACTTACGAGCTTCAATTCTCATGGAAAAATAGTTAGAAGAAAGTCGGAGGAAATATCTCCCTTACATGCACTTGGATTGTGTAGAGAAGAGTAGTTCAAAAGCAGGCCAATGGAGGGAAACCTGGATGGAGAATTGGAGGTAGTGGAATGCAGGCTAGAAGAAGAAAAGGAGGTTCAACATATAAAGAGATTAAAGTTATGATAGTATTTTTGTAAGGAAATATAGAGAAGATCAAGTGTTGGCTACCTAATAGAGGAAGAGGGCGAGAGGAGAGAGGCTCGATGCTATAGCATGATACTATTGAACTAAAAATGAGAGGGATGAGAAGAATGCTCAGTAAAAAAGAGTTTAAAGAGGACTAGATTTTGCATTGAGTTGGAGCGATGAATATTCTCACAGGTTATAGTGCCTCTTGACCTATGGGCTTGGGGATGAAGCTTTCCTATGGATAAGAGTGTCAGGCTTGAGTCTCTTTCTTAGTCTGTTGCACAAGTAAAAGAGAGGGAGGTGTGTGGCTAGCCTTTCTATCGATCAGAGGAGAGGAAGTACTGAATTGGCAAGAGGATGAGATGCTGCTCGCATGCGACTGATATGTAGAGTGAAGACAGATGAACAAAGGGACTCCAATCCCATGTGGCTAGCCTTCGATCCGATGGAATGAGATGCAAGGATGGCTTTGACTGCTCTTGAATGAAGGAAGATGTGAGAGAGGTCGGGCTTCTCTTAAAAAATGGCAAGGATGAGAGGCTCTGTATGCAAGGGAGAAAAAGCTCCACTTTCTCTCTTATTCTGTCCAGTTCATGGGGATGAAAATGGAGGAGGAGATGGTATTCGACAACAGAAACATGGAAAAGAGTCTCAACCCATGATTGTTGTTTTATATTTTTATTTTTTGTCAGGGATGGGAGGCTCTGTATGTATAGAGAGGGAGAGAGAGAGAGAAAGATGGCTTGCGTGCTCTAAGCGGGTAAGATAAGATATTTTATTTTATTTTATTTTTTTAAAGCTAGAGAGTAGGTTTCATTTGAATTGAAAATGAAAAAATTTATTTGAGATTCATGTGAAATAAAAAAAGACTTGATGATTTTGCTAGCATTAATAAAAGAGTAATGTCCAAATTTATTATTATATTATTTTAATTTTTAACGGATAAATGTGGCATGAGAATGATAACGTACAATCTTGATAAAAAAATATATATTTCTTGTCTTGGTGTCACGTGACTAAGGATGGAATTTTTTTTGTTATTGTGTTTTTTATAGACTTATTCCTTTTTTATTTATAAATCTTCACAAGTTTTAATAGTTTTGATATTATAGTTTTAATTTAAGTGAAGTCTATAAATTATATATACCATAATTAATTATTATTCAAATTGTGTATTTATTAGTAGTTAATTATTTTGATTTAATTTTAATCAAATTTATATTTGATGTTCAAATTTAATTATATTTCTATTTCAATTGTACAATGACAATGTTGTTTATTTTTTTTTGTTATATGAATGATTTTCTAATTTTGATAGTTTGATTTGCTTGCTAATTATATTTTGTTTCACTGGGGCTTAATTGATTTAAATGATCAATTTGGCTTAATTATGGTGTGTTTGGGTTACACTCAAGTTCGATTAAGTATTTAAGATGATTTGGAGTAATTCATCTTACCTGATTTGATGTAGATTTAGATTTAAGCCCATTCTGACCAAAATTGCGCTTAATGGGCCACGTTGAACTTATTTGAGTTAAATGATCAAATTTATTAAATTAAACCCAATGGTTAGCTAAATTTTATCTAATTATAAATTTAAAATGATTTTGGATGTTTGATTTGAATTAACTTTTAATTTAATTTGAATTTAGATTTAATAGCATCCATCTGGGTTTACTTGTGTTAGGTGGCCAAATCAACCCATTTGGATCTTCATTAAATTTATATTTGCTTAGTTTTAGACTCAAACATGTTCATTTGATAATTTTGAGTCTTTGGAGTGGCTCAATTTGATCAAATTTTAATTTGTTGACTTTTGTCTTAATGGAGCCCACGTGGGTCAACTCTAGGTCAAATGACCTATTTGCTATTTTGTGTCCCATCTTGATTTCTTTTTTGTCTGTTTGTGTTTATGCATTGATTTCATGTTTTTGATTCAATTTAATTTGGTTTAATTTTGATTTAATTTAATTTTATTTGGACTTAGGTGATTTGGAGCTTATATGTATATTTTGGGTCAAATGGGTTTTATTATGTTTGACCTTAGCTTGATTGATTTGATTGTAGATTTTGGTATGGCTTGAAGTGATGATTGAAGGATTGATTAATTTATGAGAAAATCAATTGAGGTAGGTTTGATTTGGATGAGATTTTGCTAAGTCCATGAAATTGGCTTAAGGGTTTGGATTTGGATTCTATTTGATTTTGATTTAGGTTTGGATCATGATTTGAAGTTGAGTTTGAGTTTGAATTTGATAAATTTATTGAAGGTTTGAATTGATCTTTGAGAAAATCAATTGAATTTGGATTGATTTGGATTTAGCTAAGGCTAAGTCTATAAGATAAATCATAGGGCTTAGGAAGGATTTTGATTTTGGATTCAATCATGGGCTTCAATCATTTGATTTTGATTTGAATTTACATTTCTATAGTTGAATTGAATTTGAGTTTTGGTTTGAGAAGGTTAACAAAGGTTGGATTTAGGCTATAGAGTAGGTGAGTCTACTTAATCCCTATGGCATAGCCTAATCTATGGTTAACCCTTTAAGTCTTTATACTTAGGTTAAGTGTTCACCTAATTGCTAGAAGTGTCTTATGACTAAGGAAGTCTTAGTGTCTAGAAGACTCATAGTCTAAGAAAAAGAGGTTAAGAACTCACTCCAAAAGTGAGGTCAACAAAAGGACCCCCAATAGGCATGGTGTAACTGACAAGGCACATCGTACATATTGGCGTTGACCAAGATGATCAATAACATCCAAAAGATTGCAAGTACTAATGAAAATGATCTATGCCAAAGTTTAGAAGGAAGATAGAATCACGATCTTAGTGCAATGCAACTCAACTTTGCTAAGGGCATAAGAGAGCAAAGTAGATTTGATTGGAATTTCATGTTAAGGACATGAAATAAGATCCGCTAAGGGATCACACATGCATTGGGTATGACATGTGAGAGGTTTATGCTGAGGGCATAAAAGGAGAAATCCACTGAGGATTGAGTATATGAACCTTCCACTAGGGAAGCAGGTTCAAGCTATCCGCTGGACATATGGATTTGAGTTTGATTGTGAATATGATTTATTTTATTGTGTCTCTGCTAGGGATAAGAATATGTAACCCACTGGGGATCAAGATCGAATTAATTTTAATTTATTTTATTTTAATTGATATGGATGCATATCCACTAGGGATATGGGTTTGAATCTGCTAGGGATTGAGAATGTGAACCTTCCACTAGGGAAGCAGGTTCAGGCTATCTGCTAGGGATAAGATTTTGATTGGATTTCTTATGGCTCCACTAGAGAGAATGATTTTGAATTGAGGGTACATCCACTGGGGATGTAAGCCTGGTTGAATTTGTTAGGTTTAGATTTTGATTTAGGCTCCACTAGGGAGACTAATCTGATTTGTGCCTCACTGGGGTGAAGTTTGGTTTGTTCAATATGTTTAGTTTGACTCCACTAGGAATGTTGGTTTTAAATTTGGTTCCATAAAGAAAGATATGAGAGAGGTCAGGCTTCTCTTAAAAGAAATGGTGAGGATGAGAAGCTCTGTATGCAAGGGAGAAAGAGCACCGGTTTCTCTCTTATTCCCGTCCAGTTCATGGGGATGAAAATGTAGGGGGAGATGGTATTCGACAACAGAAACATGGAAAGGAGTCTCAAGCTGTGATTGCTATTTTTTTTACTCAGGGATGGGGGGCTCTGTATGGAGAGATAGAGAGAGAGAGAGAGAGAGAGAGAGAGAGAGAGAGGGCTCGATGCTCCAAGTGGTAAGATAAGATATTTTATTTTATTTTATTTTATTTTAAATATAGAGCAGTTTTCATTTGAATAGAAAATAAAAAATTTATTTGAGATTCATGTGAAATAAAAAAGAGACTTGATGCTTTTGCTTTTATTAAAAGAGTGATGTCCAAATTTATTATTATTTTATTTTATTTTTTAACGAGATAAATGTGGTATGAGAATGATAGATATGTGATATATATATATATATATATATATATATATATTCTCTTAGTGTCACGTGACTAAGGATGGAATTTTTTTGTTATTGTTTTTTTAGACTTATTCTATTTTATTTATAAATCTTCATAATTTTTTATAATTTTGATATTATAGTTTTAATTTAACTAAAGTTCATAAATTATATATACAATAATTAATGATTATTCAAATTGTATATTTATTATTTATTTAGTAGTTAATTATTTTGATTTAATTTTAACCAAAATTTATATTTGATGTTCAAATTTAATTATATTTCTATTTTAGTTATACAATCACAATGTTGATAATTTTTTTTGTTATATGATTGAATTTTTAATTTTTATAGTTTGGTTAGCTTGCTAGTTATATTTTGTTTTAATTGGGCTTCATTGATTCAAATGATCAATTTGGCTCAATTATTGTGTGTTTGGGTTACACTCTTGTTTGAATAAGTGTTTAAGATGATTTTGAGTAATTGATCTCACTTGATTTGATGTAGATTTAGATTTAAGCCCATTTTGACCAAAATTGTGCTTAATGGGCCACATTGGACTTATTTGAGTTAAATGATCAAATATATTAAATTAAACCCAATGGTTGGCTAAATTTTATCTAATTATAAATTTAAAATGATTTTGGATGTTTGATTTGAATTAATTTTTTATTTAATTTGAATTTAGATTTAATTTGATCATTTGGGTCTACTTAGGTTAGGTGGCCAAATCAACCCATTTTGATCTTCATTAACTTTAGATTTGTATTAGTTCTTAGACTCAAAAATGTTCATTTGATGATTTTGAGTATTTGGAGTAGCTCAATTAGATCAAATTTTAATTTGTAGACTATTGTCTTAATGGAGCCCACATAGGTCAACTCTAGGTGAAATGACTTATTTGCTATTTTATGTCCCATCTTGATTTCCTTTTTAGTCTATTTATGTTTATGCATTGATTTCAAGTTTTTGATTCAATTTAATTTAGTTTAATTTTGATTTAATTTGATTTTATTTGGACTTAGGTGATTTGGAGCTTATTTGAATATTTTGGGTCAAATGGCTTAGGTTAAGTTTGATCTTTGCTTGATTGATTTGATTGTAGATTTTGGTATGGCTTGAAGTGATGATTGAAGGATTGATTAATTTATGAGAAAATCAATTGAGTTAAGTTTGATTTGGATGAGATTTTGCTAAGTCGATGAAATTGGCTTAAGAGTTTTAATTTGGATTTTATTTGATTTGGATTTTGGTTCGAATCATGATTTAAAGTTGAGTTTGAGTTTGAATTTGATAAATTGATCGAAGGTTTGAATTGATCTTTGAGAAAATCAATTGAATGTTGATTGATTTGGATTTGGCTAATGCTAAGTCCATAAGATAAATCATAGGGCTTAGGAAGGATTTTAATTTTGGATTCGATAATGGGCTTCAGTCATTTGATTTGGATTTGAATTTGGATTTTGATATTTGAATTGAATTTGAGTTTTGGTTTGAGAAGGTGAACATAAGTCAGATTTAGGCAATAGAGTGGGTGAGCCTCCTTAATCTCTAAGGCATAGCGTAATCCTATGGTTAACCCTCTAAGTCTTTAGGCTTAGGTTAAGTGTTCACCTAATTTCTATAAGTGTTTTGTGACTAAGGATGTCTTAGTGTATAGAAGACTCATAGGCCTAAGAAGAAGCATTTGAGAACTCACTCCAAAAGTGAGGTAAACAAAAGGACCCACAATAGGTGTGGTGTAATTGACAAGGCACAATGCACATATTGGCGTTGACCGAGATGATCAACAACATCCAAAGGATTGCAAATACTAATGAAAATGATCTATGTCTATGTCTGAAAGGTAGATAGAATCATGATCTTAGTGCAATACAACTCAACTTATGCCAATGGCATAAGAGAACAAAGTAGATTTGGTTGGAATTTCATGTTAAGGACATCAAGGAGATCCGCTAAGGGATTACACATGCATTGGGCATGACATGTGAGAGGTTTATGCTGAGGGCATAAAAGGAGAAATTCACTAAGGATTGAGTATATGAACCTTCCACTAAGGAAGTAGGTTCAAGCTATCTGTTGGGGATATGGATTTGAGTTTGATTGTGAATATGATTAGTTTCGGTGTGTCTCCATGGAGGATAAGAATCTATAATCCACTGGGGATCAAGATCGAATTACTTTTAATTTATTTTATTTTAATTGATGTTGAGGCATATCTGCTAGGGATATGGATTTAAATCGACTAGGGTTTGAGAATGTGAACCTTCTACTAAGGAAGCAGGTTTGGGCTACCCGCTAGGGATAAGGGTTTGATTGGATTTCTTATGGCTCTACTGGGGAGAATGATTTTGAATTGAGGGTTCATCCATTGGGGACATAAGCCTGGTTGAATTTATTAGATTTAGATTTTGATTTAGGCTCTACCAGGGAGACTAATCTGATTTGGACCACGCTAGGGGGAATTTTGGTTTGTTTGATATGTTTAATTTGATTCCAGTAGGAAGGTTGGTTTTGAATTTGGTTTATTATGGACCCCATTTGTGTGCGATGGACCCACTTAGAAGGAGCCACAGATGCTTTGTCTTATTTTAGATTTACAAATCCAAAGGGGTAGTCCACCTTCCATAGGGTAGGGCTATCGGACCTAAGTGTTGCCTTTTGCAACGAGCATTTTGAAGAAAGTGTAATTTATGTCTTCCAAAGTAGAGATCAGTCATTGGGGTGATCTATCAATGGCAAAACCAATCAATACTGGCCTAAGGAAATTACTGACAGAGTGCCATTGATGGTCTTACCTCAACTAAAGAGTAGTCTTGATGATTAATTTTCTTTATATTGATTTATTTGATTTAATTTAATTTGGTTTGTTAAGTTGTGGACCCTATTGGTGTGTGATCGACCCACTGAGAAGCGGCTATGTCAGCCTTGCCCTATCTCAGATTTATAAGTCCAAAGGAATAGTCTACCATCCATAGGGTAAGACTATCGACGGAAGGGTTACCTTTCGATGTGCAAGGGTTGTCCTAAAGAAGAAAGCGTATCAGACTTACATCTTTCAAAATGGGGAACAATCGCTGTGGTGACTTGCTGATGGCGCAACAAATCAAACCTAGCCTAAGGTGACCACTAAGTGAATGCCGCAGAAAACTTATGTCAGCTCAATAGTAGTGAGGATTAATTTGATTTGATGGATCCCATCGGTGCAATGGACGACCGAGAAGGGGCTCACTTGGCCTATCTCAGATTTATTGATCCAAAGGGGTAGTTTACCGGCTGAAGGGTAAGACTATCTGACCTAAGGGGTGCCTTTCGATGTGCAATGGCTGTACCATGAAGAAAGCATAGTATACTTCCATCTTCCTAAGCAGGGACCAGCCACTAGGGTGACCCATTGTTGTTTAATAGATCGAACCCAACCTAGGGCTGCCCATCGATGTGCAACGGTCATGCTGGAAAGAATGTGTAGCAGACTTACATCTTCCAAAGCAAGAAGGACCACAAGGGTAACCTATCAGTGGCAAAATATATTGAACCTGACCTAAAGGTGACTACTAAGAGAGTGTTGTGGGGGACTTAGATTAACTCAAGAGTAGTCATGCGATTCCTATAGGGAGTTTTGCTAACACTGCTCTTGTTGACTTAATTTTTGGAGGGATTTCTCAACTTTTTCATCATAGATCTAGGACTCTTGTAGACACTAAGAGCTCTTAGTCTTAAGAAACTTAGTGATTAGTGAACACTTAACCTAAGCCTAGAGACTTAAAAGGGTTAGCCATAGGAATAGGTTATGCCTTAAGGACTTAGGAAGACTTACCTACCTATAGCCTAAACCATATCTATGCTTTCCTCCTCAAACCAAAGCTCAAATTCAACTCAAATACCAAATATAAATCCAAATTCCAAAGCAAATGATTGAAACCCATAATCAAATCCAAAAATCAAAACCCTTCCTAAGCCCATTAATTTCATCTTATGAACTTAGCCTTAACCAAATTCAATTTATTTTCTCCAAAATCAATTCAATCCCTCAATCATTTATCAAATCCAAATCCAAATTCCAAACCAAATGATTAGAACCCATGATCAAATCCAAAATCAAAATCCCTTTCAAAGCCTTATGGGGAATTTGTTGGCTTAATGAGCCTTATGTTTCAGATATATAAATTGCTATTACATATCTAATACATCTCATAATATGTTTGAGGAAATTGCAAGAGTAAAAGAATGAAAGATAGATCAAATTGGATAATGTGAAGCTCAAAATATAATATTTTAGGTTATATGCATTTATTCATTGGCATGAATCAATTTTCTCACAATTTAACATATTATTTTAATGAGGTTAATTTATATAAATCTCTATCTAATTAACATTCAATTATATATTTCATACATAGCATTTGAATTATCAAAATAATAAATGATAATGACTATTAAGTGTAATTATTTTATTTACTTAACATAATTAAATATTTTAATAAATTTGAAGGTTATATGATAACTAACATATATATAATTATATATAAATTATATCATAATATTTAAATGTCACATGTCAAAATTAACAAAAATATATGAAATTTTGTATTTTAGCCAAAGTCATTTTATAATCAAGGAATTTATATCTGATTTCATCTCTAATGGATTCCTTGGATTTTTTTTCTTTTATTTGATAGGTCGCATGACCCACGTTTGATTAAAATTGAATTTATTATGACTTTTGAAATATTAGCTGATTTTAATAATGAATGCATGCTACATGCTTTGAATATATTAAGAGCCATATTTGATTATTTTGACTTGCCCATGTGAATAAATTTTTGGCTACTTAAATTTAATATTTATTTAATATAAATTATATTTTTATTGAATATTAAATTATTAGATGATAGCATGAGGTTAGAATAATATATTTTTTGAAATAATTTAAAATGACCTTTTTGCCTATAAATAGCACTCATTCTCTTCATGAAAGCATTCCTCATTTCAAATTCAAAATCCCTCCAGCAAATCTAAGAGAAAATTTCTTAGATTTTTCTTCCAAGTGTTCTCCAAATATTGCAAGATCAAATGCTTAGTTTGGAAGCTTCAACATCTTCAACTAAGCAAGCTCAAATCCTTGGTTTGGAAGCTTCAACATCTTCAACTAAGCAAGCTTTCTCAAATTACTTGAGTTTATTTTCTTGATCTTAATCCTTTTTAGTTGTTCATGCTATTTTCACCATCTATTTATTCTTTCCAATTTATAATTTTTGGTTGATTAGTCCTTGGACATTTTTTTCACATCAAAGTTTCTAAATCATCTTTTTTGTGAAAAACTCATGATAGTTTGTAGGATCTATTTCAACTTGTTGAAATTTTTAACTTCCCACAAATTTCTTTTGGTTTCTTAAAATATTTCTTCATTAATCTTATTTTGAAAGATCATTTATTCTTAGATCTATTTTAGAAGTATATTTTAAGCATTTTAAATTAAATTATTATGTTGAAATTATTTTCATATTTGCTAGATCTCTCTTTTTAATTAAAAGCATACTAGCCTACTTAGATCTATTATATACTCATTTTATTTAAGTATTTTGTGATCATTAGCTTTAATTGAAAGAATCTTTTTGGTTAAAATAAAATAAATTATTCCTTGCTGAAATTTATTTTATTATGCAAAAGAATATTATGAATTTATTTTGAAATAATTTTTAAATTAGTCTACAAATTGTAATAACATAAACATATTAGTAAGACCACTTTAAGATATTTATTTTATTATTTATTATCAATATTAAGTGAGAATTTTATCTTGCCAAAATTATTTAACTGATCATTTGTAAGTTGTGAGATCATTTTTTGAATTGGATAGCTTGGTATATTTGTGAGAGATTTATTTTATCAAAATTTATTATTTTGTATTTTTCTTTTTGTTCTATAAAATTTATATTGGGGTTGTACTCGCCCCTTTATAGGAGAGTACATAATATTGTAGGGGGTAAACTCGCCCCGTTATAGGAGAGTACTATTTGTAAGCTATTTTTGCATTTAGTGGATTCCGAGCTAGGGGTGGCTAGGTGTGGACGTAGGTTGGTTTTGGGGTTTAGCCGAACCATGTAAAAATTGTGTGCCTATTGTCTCTCTTTACTTTATTATACTTTTATTTTTGTTGCATTAAGAATTATAATTATTTAGGTTTTTTTATTATTTATTTTTTAGGTTTAGGTTCTTATTTAGTTTTTATTTTTTAAGGTTTATTTTATTTTTATTTTATTTTCAATTTTTATTTTATATAGGTTTTTTTTTTCAAGTTTATTTTATTTTTTTAGTTTAGTTTAGATTTTTATTTATTTATTTTAGTTTAGTTTTAATTTTTTATTTTATTTTATTTTTACATTTAGGTTTTGGTTTTATTTAGTTTAGTTTTAGGTTTATAGGTTTTTAGGGTTTAGGGTTTAGTGTTTAGGGTTTAGGGTTTAGGGTTGTAAGTTTTAGGGTTTAGGGTTTAGTGTTTAAAAGTTTAGGGTTTAAGGGTGTAGGGTTGTAGGTTTAGGGTTTAGGGTTAGTTTTAGGGTTTAGGGCTTGTGGTTTTTTTCTTTAATTTTTGTATATATTTTAAAATTTAGTAAACTCATGTGGTTTAGGTTTATTTAGTTTATTTTATTTTTATTTTTTAGGTTTATGTTTATTTTTATTTAGTTTAGTTTGTATATTACAGTTTAGATTTTTTTTATTTTTGTTTATTTTTTTGGTTTAAGTTTAGGTTTAGGTTTATTTTTTAGTTTAGTTATATTTTTATTTTATTGTTCAGGTTTAGGTTTTTATTTTATTTTTTTAGGTTTAGGCTTAGGATTTTTAATTTAAGTTTATTTTTAGTATTTATTTTTTAGTTTAGGTTTAGGTTTATTTTTAGTTTATTTTATTTGTTTAAGGTTTAGGTTTAGGTTTAGGTTTAGTTTACTTTAGGTTTTGGTTTATTTATTCTACTTATGTTTATTTTAGTTTAGGTTTAGGTTTATTTTATTTTATTTTAGGTTTAGGTTTTTTTTAGTTTATATTTATTTTTTTTATTTATTTTATGTTTATTTTTTTAGGTTTAACTTTTATTTAGTTTTATTTATTTTTTATGTTAGGTTTAGTTTTATTTTATTTAGATTTTAGTTTTTTTAGTTTTATTTGGTTTTATTTATTTTATTTTAGTTTAGTATTTATTTTTTAATTTATTTTTAGGTTTAGGTTCTAGGTATTAGTTTAGGTTTTATTTTATTTTATTTTATTTTATTTATTTTGCTTTATGTTTAATTATTTATTTATAGGTTTATTTAGTTTGGTTTAGCTTTTGGGAACCAGAGGTTAGGTTAGTTAGGGGAGGGTTAGTTTAGGGTTTAGGGTTTAGAAATTTAAGTAGAGGGTTAGAGTGGCTCAGTGGTTTAGGTGGGGTGGTGGGTTTAGGGAATAAGAGTTTAGTGGAGGGAGGGTGGTAGGTTTAGAGTTTAGGGTTTAGGGTTTAACGAGGGTAGGTTTGTAGGATTAGGGTTTAGTTTTGGGGTTAAAGGATTTAGGATTTAGGTTTAGGGTTTTTTAGGTTTAAATTTTATTTATTTATTAGTTTATTTTATTTTGGTTTAGGTTTATTTTATTTTGATTTTAGGTTTAGTTTTTTTTTGTTTAGTGTCAGCTTTTTATATTTATTTTAGGTTTATTTTTTAGGTTTAGGTTCTTATTTAGTTTTCCTTTTATGGTTATTTTATTTTTATTTTACGTTCAATTTTTATTTAATTTATCTTTTTTATTTTCAGGTATATTTCATTTTTTTAATTTAGTTTAGATTTTTATTTATTTTATTTTAGTAGAGCTTTTATTTTTATTTTATATTATTTTTACGTTTAGGTCTAGGTTTAGCTTTGAGTTTAAGTTTTTCTATTATTATTTAATTTTATTTACGTTTAGGTTTTATTTATTTATTTTACTTTTAGGTTCTATTTAGTTTAGGTTTAGGTTTTTAGGTTTTTAGGGTTTATGATTAAGTGTTTAAAGTTTAGGGTTTAGGGTTGTTGGTTTTAGGGTTTAGGGTTTTAAGGTTTAGGGTTTAGGGTGTAGGGTTGTAGGTTTATGGTTTAGGGTTAGTTCTAGGGTTTAGGATATAGGGTTAAGGTTTTTTTTTCATTTTTATTTAATTTTTTTTTAAATTAAGTAAACTCGTAGGTTTTGGTTTATTTAATTTTATTTAGTGTTAGTTTATTTTATTTTTTTATTTTTATTTAAGTTTATGTCTATTTTTATTTACTTTAGTTTATTTATTTTAATTTAGGTTTTTATCTTAGTTAGTTTTTTTTTTTTTTATGTTTAAGTTTTGGTTTATTTTATAGTTTAGTTTTATTTTTATTTTATTTTATAGGTTTAGGTTTTAATTTTATTTTTTTAGGTTTAGGCTTTAGATTTTTAATATAAGTTTATTTTTAGGATTTATTTTTTTAGTTTAGGTTTAGGTTTATTTTTTGTTTATTTTATTTGTTTAGGGTTTAGGTTTAGTTTATTTTAGGTTTAGGTTTAGGTTTTATTTATCTACTTTAGTTTATTTTTTGTTTGGTTTAGGTTTATTTTATTTTTTATTTTAGTTTAGGTTTTTTTTTTAGTTTAAGTTTTATTTTTTATTTATTTTACATTTATTTTTATTTTTTGGTTTTTTATTTAATATTTTATTTTATGTTAGGTTTAGTTTTATTTTATTTAGGTTTTTATTTTTAGTTTAGTTGGGTTTTATTTATTTTATTTTAGTTTAGTTTTATTTTTAAATTTATCTTCTTTAGGTTTAGTCCCGCTTTAGTATTTTAGGTTTTATTTTATTTTATTTATTTATTTTGTTTTTTTATGTATTTTATTTATTTATTTAGGTTTTTACTAGGTCAGGTTTCTTTAAATTTTTTGTGAACTGGGGTTTAGCGCTCAGTTAGTGTTTAGGTTGGGTTGGGATTTGGGTTTAGGGTCAGGGTTTAGGATCTTTTTTTAGCCATAGGTTTAGGGTTCAGAGTTAGGGTTTAGGGTTTATTTTAGGGTTTCGTGTTTAGGGTTTAGGGTTTAAGATTTAGAGTTTAGGGTTTAGGGTTTAGGGTTTAGGTTTGTAGGTTTAGGGTTAGTTTTAGGATTTAAGATTTAGGCATCAAGGTTTTTTTTAGGTTTATGTTTTATTTATTTTAGTTTAGTTTATTTTAATTTATGTTTAGGTTTACTTTTTTTAGTTTAGTGTTTAGGTTTTTTTATTTATTTTTAGGTTTATCTTTTTGGTTTAGGTTCTTATTTAGTTTTTCTTTTTGTTTAGGGTTATTTTATTTTTATTTTACATTGAGTTTTTATTTAATTTAGGTTTTTTATTTTCTGGTTTGTTTCATTTTTTTAGTTTAGTTTAGATTTTTATTTATTTTATTTTAATTTAGTTTTAATTTTTTATTTTATTTTATTTTTATGTTTTGGTCCAGGTTTAGGTTTCAGTTTAAGTTTTTTATTATTATTTAATTTTATTCAGGTTTATGATTTATTTATTTATTTTATTTTTTTTAGGTTCATTTAGTTTAGGTTTATATTTAGGTTTTTAGGGTTTTGGTTTAGTTTAGGGTTTAGGTTTGTTTAGGTTTAGGTCATGGTTTAGTGGTTTAGGGTTAAGGTGGGCTAGGATAGGTTTAGGTTTAGGGTTAGTTTTAGGGTTTAGGATTTAGGGTTAAGGTTTTTCTTTAATTTTATTTAATTTTTTTAAATTAAGTAAACTCATGTTTTGGTTATTATTTTTTTATTTTATTTATTTTAGATTATTTTATTTTTATTTAGGTTTATGTTTATTTTATTTAGTTTACTTTATTTATTTTAGGTTTATTTTATTTAGGTTTTATTTTATTTGTTGTTTTTAGGTTTAAGTTTAGGTTTTGGTTTATTTTTTAGTATAGTTTTATTTTTATTTTATTTTTTAGGTTTAGGGTTTTATTTTTATTTTTTAATTTAGGTTTATTTTTAGGATTTATTTTCTAGTTTATGTTTAGGTTTCTTTTCAGTTTATTTTATTTGTTTAGAGTTTAGGTTTAGGTTTAGGTTTTATTTATTTTACTTTAGTTTATTTTAGTTTTGGTTTAGTGTTTTTTAGTTTATAGTTAGTTTTATTTTTATTTATTTTATGTTTATTTTTTAGGTTTAGGTTTTTTATTTTAGTTTTATTTTATTTAGGTTTAGTTATTATTTTATTTAGTTTTTTATTTTTTTAGTTTAGTTTAAGTTTTATTTATTTTATTTTAATTTAGTTTATATTTTAATTTATTTTTTATTTAGGTTTAGGTTTAGGTTTTAGTTTAGGTTTTATTTTATTTTTTGTTTGCTTTTTTATTTTATTTATAGGTTTAATTTTAGGTATAAGTTTTAGCTTTTGATTAGGGTTTAGGTTTAGGTTTGGGGTTTAGGGGTTTAGGGTTTAGTTTAGGGTTTAGGTTTAGTGGTTTAGTGTTTTTAGTGTTTAGGGTTTAAGTTTTAGGTTTAGGGATCAGATTTTGGTTTATGATTTTTTTTAACAGAGAAGAAATTCATATTCAACATTTCTTCTTTTTGATTTGATCATCAAAGTAACAAACCAAGTTTTCTAAGACTCAAACGATGACATAGATAAAAAATGAGCATGCATAGAGCAAATCAAAAACATTAGATAAGAACTGTGGTCTCTCAGAAAGACACATTTCCATAAGTTGCGATTGGATCGATCATTTTTCGCTTTCTCAGTTCCCATCAACCACCCGCCTCGAAGCGGATCCACCTTCATATCCTCGATCTCTCCCTCCGCCACCACAACAGCTATAACCTCCAGCACTCCTCCCGCCTCCATAACCACCACTACTCCGACCACCACCTCCATATCCACAAGCACCTCCAGATCCCCCACCACCATTACGATAACCGCCGCCTTAGCTTTCACATTCATCACCAAATCTAGACTGAGCCTGGTTGACAGTTATGTTCTTGCCATCAAGGTTTTGGCCATTCTTAAGGTTTAGATTTATGTTTAGGTTTATTAGGTATTAGGGTTAAGCTTTAATTTTTAAAATATTTAATTACTTTATCATTAGGTTTAGGTTTAGGGTTTAGGGTTTAGGGTGTAGGGTGTAGGGTTTTTTTTATTACCATAAAAGTAAAAGATACAATGTCTTTAAAAGGCATAAAGCTTAGAAATCTATCGCTCATAGAGCTACAAGAAACTTAAAGAGCTAAACCCCCATCTAAGTACACTAGAAGAAGAAAAGAAAACAAAAGAGCAAAAGCAACATCTAAAAAGCATAAGAGAGAAATGATACAGAGTAACACTAAAATAAAAAATGAAAATAGAAAATGGTTGAGTCAGAAGAAGTTCATGATTCCTTTGAGAAAGCAAGATAAGCAAGATCCACAACAACAACACTAGGGATGACTGAAAAATGACCAGTCCCTCTATAAAGTTCCAACATATAAAAGAAATCTGTAAAAATACTAACAAGGAAAAAGTCTATGCTAAAAAGAATAAGGATTAAGAGAGCAAAAGGAGAGAGCTACGAAAGAGAAGGCTCTGGCTCAGTTAAGATCATTTCAAGGGGCAACAATACATATGAGCATCCAAACTTCATAAAGAATGGTTACAGTTATATGTAAAGCTACCAACTAGAGAGAGGAGGTGAGTAACACAAAGGCATCAAATCGAGCATACGATAGTAACCCACCAAACAAAACACACACAATAGGCCAATCACATAAAGCCAAAGAACCTGGTTACAGGATCATTGGGCAAGCTAATGAAACCAAGTAGTAGCACCACCAAAACCAGCACCAACATACCTAATACAAGCCAACATCCAAGGCCAGCACACACAAAAGGGGGCCAAAGATAGCCACCAATCACCAGAAACCAAAATTCCCAATTCAAGAGGATCAACAAAGGATCAATCAGCACACCAAAATGCTCCAATAAATTAGCCAAGAAGAAGAAAAAATCCAACAAAGAGAAAAGCAGCCAACCAAGATTCCAAAGCTAGCTAAAAGTCCTCTAACCTAAGCAGCTAAGTAAAACATCCATAAGGCAGCCACCAAAGAATAGCCCATCATCAGTAACCAATAAAGGAATGACCCTAGTAGCCAAGGAAAAGCAAAAAGAATAGCTAAAAAACTATTGAACAGAGAGACAACCAATCGGTTCAGCCAGCCAACATACCTCTTAGCCAACCACCATAGCAGCAGAAAACCCAAGTCAATGTAAAACCAATAGCATCCATCGAGCCAAGATCAGCCAAGATAGCCAAGAAAAGAAGAGCGATTAAAATACCAACAACCAGCTATCCCATAATAATAACCAAATTTCATAATAACCATGGCTGTAACCTTCATCACCACCATGACTGTAACCTCCGTTGCTCTTCTCACCTTCATAACTAACACTACTCCAACCCCCACCTCCAAATCCACCAACACCTCTAGATCCCCCACCACTACTGCAATAACTGCCACCTCCGCCTCCAACTTCACCTCCGCCTTCACCTCCATCGCTAGATCTAGACTGAGCCTGGTTGATCGTGGTGTTCCTACCATTAGGGTTCGCCATTCTTAGGGTTTAGGTTTAGGTTTATTAGGTTTTAGGGTTTAGGTTTATTTTTTAATTTATTTAGTTACTTTAGGTTTAGGTTTAGGGTTTTTTTTAACTTAAATGATTTCATAACAAACAAGAAATTACTAAATCAAATAAGACATTATCCCTTAATAACTAATAAAATAGGATAAAATAAAATGCAATCTAAAAATGTACAAAAGTAGTATTTCACAAAATGATTTAACTCTCAGAGACAATAAAATTTGATTTTACAGAAGGCCAACAAAGCTTTGTCGAACAAGCTGAAACCCATATCATCATCTGATTCCTCAATAGGCTCTTCCTTCTTCTCTTCCACTACCACATTAAATTTACTAGGATCATTCAAGTACTCCTTAACCTTCTTGGCCTACGCGTATGTGTAATCAGTGGCAATCTCGATGGAGAGGGCATTCTTGAAAGCGTTGATGAACATGTGGTGTGCTGCAGCAAGGGTGGGATAAGAGAGGACCAGTGAGAGAGAAGTGATCATTAAAAGGCTCATCAAAAACTTCTTGATGAGTTCATATTCAGTGAGCTCAAGCACCTCAGGATTGAACACAGAACCATCATCATACACAGACTAGATAACAAGGCCATAAGAGAATGGCCTAATCTCCAGCTTAGAGAGAGCAGCCTCGAGGATCCCACCTTATTGCCTTTTTATATAGCTCAATCAGGGTGATAATTTCAATAGTACCCTTTTTGATCTTAATTGGGATGTTGAGAACCTACAAGAAAGAAGTCTGTGAAGGATCCAGACCAGTGTTGCCTAGAGGAATCACAACATTAATAGGTGCAACGACATCAACACGGGCAACAACAGCAACATTATATTTCATAACATCTTTGCTGACTTCTTTAAGATCACCTTTTGTAAAAATTAGCTCAACTAGGGTTTAGGGTTCATGGTTTAGGGTTTAGGCTTTTAGGGTTTATGTTTTTAGGGCTTAGGGTTTAGGGTTTAGGATTTACAGTTCAAGGTTTAGGGTTTAGGGTTTAGGGTTTAGGATTTAAGATTTAGGTTTAGGTTTAGTGTTGTAGGTTTAGGGTTAAGGGTTTAGGGCTTAGGTTTTAGGGTTTAGGTTTTTCTTTTTTTTTTTTAAAGTTAAGCAATTTGGTAGGTTTAGGTTTATTTAGTTTATTTTTTATTTATTTTAGTTTATTTTATATTTAATTTTTACTTAGGTTTATTTTTTATTTTTATTTAGTTTAGTTTATTCATTTTAGGTTTATTAATTTTTAGTTTAGGGTTTTTATTTTACTTTATCTTTTAGGTTTAAGGTTTTTTTAATGTTTAGGTTGAGGTTTTTATTTTATTTTTAAGGTTTAGGTTTTAGGTTTTTATTTTAGGTTTATTTTTAGGTTTTATTTTTTTAGTTTAGATTGAGGTTTATTTTTAGTTTATTTTATATTATTTTGTTCATGTTTAGGTTTAAGCTTAGTTTATTTTTGGTTTAAGTATAGGTTTTATTTATTTAGGTTAATTTATTTTAGTTTAGGTTTAGGTTTATTTTATTTTATTTTAGGTTTAATTTTTATTTTAGTTTGTGGTTTAGGTTTTATTATTATTATTTTTATTTATTTTTTAGGTTTAGGTTTTTATTTAGTTTTTATTTTATTTTATTTTAGGTTTATTTTGGTATTTTATTTAGGCTTTTTATTCTTAGGTTTAATTTATTTTTTAGTTTAGTTTAAGTTTTTACTTATTTTATTTTTATTTTTATTTATTTTTTATTTCAATTTAAATTTAGATTTAGGCTTAGGTTTTAATTAAGGTTTTAATTTAATTTAATTTTTTTAATTTTATTTAGGGTTAGGTTTTTAATTTATTTTATTTTTAGCTTTATTTATTTTATTTAGGATTTTAGGTTTTAGGGTTTAGATTTAGGTGTGGCAGGTTTAGGGTTTAGTGGTTTAGAGTTGTGGCTCAGGGTAGGGTTAGAGGTTTGTGTGGTTTAGGGTTTAGGGTCAGGGATTAGGATTAGTGATTAGGTTTAGGGTTTAGGATTTGGGGTTTAGGGTTTAGGTTTAGGTTAGGATTACAGGTTGGGGAATATGGTTAGCTTTTTATTTTTTTTTATTTTTTATTTTGGTTTTACTGTGGTAGTTTAGTGTTTAGGTTTTTTTTTTTTAAATTAAGTAAACCGATAAGTTTAGGTTTATTTAGTTTATTTTTTAATTTTTTAGTTTATTTTATATTTATTTTTTACTTAGGCTTATTTTTTTATTTAGTTTAGTTTATTTATTTTTGGTTTATTTATTTATTATTTAGGGTTATTATTTTACTTTATCTTTTAGGTTTGGGTTTAGGTTTTAGTTGAGTTTTATTTTTATTTTATTTTTTAGGTTTACATTTTATTTTCTATTTTTAGGTTTTATTTTCTATTTTTAGGCTTATGATTAGTTTTTTTTAGGGTTAGGTTTTAGGTGTTTATTTTAGGTTTATTTTTAGGTTTTGTTTTTTTAGTTTAGGTTTAGGTTTATTTTTAGTTTATTTTATTTTATTTAGTTTTGGTTTCGGTTTAGGTGGTTTTTTTTTTTTATAGGAAATCCCATTATACGGGGGTATTTTATTGCCACAAAAAAAGGGTTACAAGATCCTTAAAGAGGATAAACTCCCATGCTCAAAGAGCTACAATCACTAAGGATTAAATCCCCATCTAAGTACATCCAAAAGCAACAGAAAACATTAAAGCAATCAAAAGATACAATATGGCTAACATAATAATCGAAAGGAAGATTAAGGCCAATGCTCTGATGGTTGTAAGAGAGCTTGGTAATATGGAGCAAACCGCAAGAGAACAAGGGAGAATCACCGCAAAGTGACACTAGAAGGAGATTAGAGGGTAAAGTAATACAAATAGAGAGATAAATGAAAACAATAAAACCGAGAGCGATAATAAGGAAAGTAGATAAAGAAGGCTCAGCTCAATCACAAATTGATGCAAAATTGAGCATCCAAACTTCATTAGAAGGGTTACATCACATGAGCTACTACCATACCAAAAGGGAGTGAAAACATCACAACCATCATAGCCAACAACAAACTGGGAGGTAACACCTTGTTGATAGTCTTATGAACTTTATTACCGCAATCCTAAACACAATCATATCTAAAATAGAGGTAATTACAAAGAGCTAAATGGTAAGTTGTCTCATTCAAGAAAGATATACAATATAGTCATCGACATGAGAGTATATAAACATGGGAATTAGTCATCTTAGCGAGCCTCATATCCAACTGAAACCAAAGATATAAACCCACCACAAAAAAAAAAATAGCGATGAGATAACTTGTCACGATCCGCTAATCAAGTCAATGATCTTATAGTTCGACCTTCCCATCATAAGATATATAATTGAAACTGTGGCAAGAAATAACCCCTTTTATGTCCATATGAGTAATTAGAGAAAGAAAATTGTAAAGGAAGGCAAAGATAGCTCAACACGGGGCGAACCAACCAAAACTAACAACAAGTAAGGACATTTAGAGCTACAACTCCCATGGCAGCATACCGGGTCAAAATTCAGATAATCCAGCTCAACAGATAACCGAGAGAACAAGACAACAAAAGGCAGCAACTTCCCATAACACCACTCTTCGAATAGACACTCAAAAAAAGCACAAACCAAACTGACCGAGATAGAATAGAGACAATAGAATGCAAATTACAGATTCAGAGATGAACAGACCTGTAAAAATAGCACGCCTACTGAAAGCCAACCCCAACAAGAAAACAAGTAATGCAACAATGTAAAATAGAATGCAAAAAGATAGGACAATGGATAACCAAAGCAAAAATTAGCCAAGACAAAGAACAATGAAGACGGCAACATTCGAGAGGGAAGGACTACGATTGGCCATAAAACCTCCCAATCAGAGTAGATAGTAGGCCATAAAAGCAGATATCTTGAAGGCCGCAACACAGACAGAAATCTCCAAAAACCATCACCATCAGAGCATCAAGAGCATTAAATGTTTGCTGAACGAAGGATCCAGAAATCTTGCAGCCAACATAGAAGGAGCCAACAAGGGTGGCCAGATAAACCAAGCTATGAAATTTCCAGGACATGAAATAATCAAAACAACAAAAGCTAAAGATGTCATAATGCCTCCCATCTAATATAAACAGAGCAATAGATGTGGGTTTATCAGAGAGAGAATGAAAGAAACAGCAGCAGATATGATAGATCACATTAATCCGATGATAAGCAACTAAAAGACCAAAAAGGGGGTTCAAAGCAAAGTCCACCAAGCAATCAAGAACATCATGTCAACAAGGTAAACCGTAACCCCGACACAATCCAAGATACCAATAAACAGACTTTAAGACCAACAAGCTGGACAAGAGGCCACCCAAAATTTTATATAAGTAAATGGAAGGATAGATAATGAATAGCACCCCACCCCAAGCAAATTACATTCAGAGAAATCAGATCAGTAACAGGATGCTTAATCACCATAATCCAACACTGCCAAGGATAGTGACAATAATAACCAATAGGATTGCCAATAATCCCATTATGCTTATAAGATAAACCATTGATGCCCTTCCAAAGATAACAAAAAAAGGATATTTAAAAAAAGCATGTTCATAACATAACAAATGGAGAGAAGACCACAGGACAAACAACAATCTGATGGCGACTTCGGACAAGGAAAATAGAAAACCAAAAATCAATGAATACAAAATTACCCACAATCACAAAGAAATGCGGATAATGATCCATTGAGAAAATCCAAGCTTGCTACTGGAAAACAAAACCAGACAAAGAAGATTGATGTAAGCCTCAAGGAACCAAATTATTTAAAAACTACCACATAAGGAACAATCATAACAACTGCAACACTATCCCTATTCACAATCCTTGGAGAAATACCCCGTGCTTGCCAAAATAATAGTCATTGAGAGTATACCAACCATAGTTTATGATCAAGTAGAGCTTTGATAAGGCATAGTGATCTGCACAATACTAACAAGACTAAAAGGGATATTATAGCGTGTTAAGACGAGTCAAACAAATAATCGAGCAAACCAAATCCACAAACATCCAAAGTCTTAAAGCAAAGAAGAAAAACTACTATAGTACCACACCAATGTAAATGGAACTCCAATCCAAGAAGGTAACAACACGATCTAGATGCAGGATTACAATATAAACATAAACTGTAGATATGATTCACAGCCACCCAGAAATGAGCAGCAACCCAACCAAAAATAATTTGGGCAATCAGAGAGTCAATCCCATTAGAGCAACTATTGCAACATAAGTCAGCCATTAAGGGTAAGAAGGTCAGCAGTAACCTGTGAGAAAGCCTGCAAAGAACATCGATAGCCGGAGGAAGAAAGGAAGAAAGCACCCCACAGCAAGATCCCACCAAAGAAACCTTGTTGAAACAGGAAATGGCATGATGAATGGGGTCCAGGTTCCAATAAAAACAACATCGAGGATGATAAGTATCAGCAAAAAAACCAAATGTCCTCTTCATGCACAAAAATGAAATAACTCCCAGAAGTAAAAGAAAAATGTCAAGGAGAGTTAGAACACAAGGGAACAGAAAACCAGAAAAAAGAGTGACGAAGAGGAGAGTTAGATTCTGAGGTAAGGAAGCCCAAAATTGTCCAAGTTAACCAGACCACGCAGGTATTTGGGTAATGTAAATTGATTAAAGAGGATGATACTGTCTAATCTCGCACCTGTGCAAGGTAATCAAGACAAAGCATTACCTTCACGCCAAACATGAGTGATGGTAAAATTCATTTGAGAGAGAAGAGCCCTAGTTTGCTTGAGGAGGTAGTACAAACAAGCTGCTCATATTGGTAGAAGTCAAAAGGTCAATCAAGAGAAGAGCGCCCACCTCTATCCAAATATTGGTCCATTTTGAAGACAAATTTTTAGAGCTTTGTGGACAACCATAAGCTCAGTATAAGGAAGAGTGCTGGAAATAAGGGGATAAGCAAATGCACATAGAATAATACCCTTAGAATCCCTGAAAATGCCTCCACAACCCAAACCATTATGAGAGATGAGCCATCAAGATTAATTTTAATAATATGATCAAGAGGTTTTTCCAAAAAACCATTCTATCATTTCGATAGTAAGACCGGTCCGGAAGGTTGAGGCCCAGCTTATTAGCTTAGATTTACTTTTAAAATGCTTGTGATGGATTAAATTGGCTTTAAACAAGTCACAAATTTTGTTTTAGTTCTAGAATAATCCTCATGTGATTCATAATGAATCCCACGATGTTTAGTTTCATTTCATCCATCCATATGAACCAAATAAGAGTAATGGCGATTATGATTTTAATATGACCTTTAATTGCATTGTCAAAGTAAACTTCAAGAAGTTGATATAAAGTAAAAGAACAATTAAAATTGATAGTGTTGAATAGATTGTCATACCAAATCCAAATTTTAGAGGCAATAGTCCCATTAATAAAAATATGGTTAACATTTTTAATATGGGAACAACATTGACATTTAGAGAGTAAATAAAACCCTTTACCCCACAACAAAGAGTCAACAGGAATAAAGTTTTTTAGGATACGCCAAGTAAGAGCAGAGTAAGAAGAGGGGATATTGCTATTCCAAATTTTGAAGAACATAATAGAAGAATCTTGATTGTCTTTAGTGTGAATCCACACATTTTTAAGGTTGAAATCCCCATTATGAGATAACTTAAAGATAATCTGATCATGATTGTTAGGAGTGATAGGAATACTAGTAATCATATTTAAGAAAGTTGAAGGAATAGAATCGAATCTTACTAGTGTTTCACATGTGGTTTTGCCAGAATGAATTAACTCTAATAGCAGAGGTGGAGTGAGTGTAGAGTCATCAATGGAACCGTAACCACTCAGCTTATCTTGCCAAAAAAAAGAATTGCCTGAGTTTATGCCCCAAAAAATTAAGGATTCTACATCCCATTTGATAGAATAAAGTCTTCTCCACATAGGAGAATCACCCGATTTAAAGGGACAAATGAGAGGATGTTTACCCTGGCAATATTTAGAAGTCATGAAATTCGCCCAAAGACTATTTTTGCTCCTAAAGTTCCACCAAAGTTTGTAGGAGAAGGCATGGATAACTTCTTTGATGGATTTACATCCTGCACCTCCCTCTTCAAGAGTAACACAACTATTAGACCAGATGACCAGGTGCATTCTTTTAGAGGATGTATTGGTTCCCCAGAAGAATTTATTTAAGAGATGCTCAATTCTGCTTATGGTAGAGTTGGTAGGCACAATGGTTTGAAGAAGGTATATGGGCATGGAATTTAGAGTGCTCTTGATCAAGGTAAGCCTACCATCAAAGAGACTAAATGAAATTCCCAAACCAAATTTTGTTAGAAATTTTTTGAATTAGATCATCAAAAAGGTGAGATCTTTTTTGGCCTTTGAAAAGCGGAGCTCCAAGGTAATTAAGAGGGAGTTGATTTTGCTTAAAATTTGTAATCGATATTTGGTTAAGTCTATTAGGAGGAATCTTAGTTGAAGGAATAAAAGATTTTCCTTCATTAAGAAAAGACCACTAACTTTACCAAAATCATTTAGAAGGTTCTTGATGGTTTTAACATGTTGAATGGAACCGTGTTTGAAGATAATGAAATCATCAAGAAGCTAAGATGAGAAATAGGGAAACCTCCATGAGTTTTAAAAGACATATTAGGCTTATTAGCAAAAGATCATTCTTGATAGGTATTCAATAGCTATGATAAAAGAGAAGGTGATAAGGTCACCTTGCCTCAAACCATGGCTAGAAGGAAAGAAACCTATGGACTCACCATTCATGATAAAAAACCATATTCGTGATACATCTTTTTATAATCATAAAACTATCAAAAAAAACCAAACAAATTCGTGATTTGAAAGAGAAAGTCCCATGAGAGATTATCAAAGGCTTTAGCGATGTCCAGCTTTGAATAAGATGTTGCCTCCTCTAGAATTGATATCAATGTCATGAACCATTTCGAGAAGAATATTATCGATATTGTTCTGTGTTTAACAAAACCAGTTTGATTAGGGGAGATGATTTTAGGAAGCAAAGGGCTAAGCCTATTATTTATTAATTTAGCAATGAGTTTTTGAAAAAAGGTGCAAAGACTAATCGGTCTAAAATCACCCCAAGATTCAGGATTGTTAGTTTTGGGAATAAGGACAATAGAAGTGCTTGAAAAGTATTTGGGAATGGGATTTCCATCAAAGAAATCAATAACAGCATTAACTAAATCAATTTTAATAAAAGGCCAACAAAGGTTTGAAAGAAGTGGGTCGATAGCCATCGTGGCCGATGAGTCGGTGTTCATGTTCTTAAGAGTATTACTAATCTCCTCTTTGGAAGGACACATAGTGAGTAAATGATTATCCTCACTGTTAATCATAGAAGGAATAAGATGGGTGTTTGATAAAGTATCTAGTAACGGCTTAGAATTTAATAAAGTTTGGAAATGATGAATGACAGAATCGTTAATATCATTGATATCAGTTATCCATTCACCATTAGAGTTCTTAATTTTCTTAATCGAGTTTAAGGCTTTCTGTTTATTACAAATGGCATGAAAGTACCTAGTGTTTCTGTCACCATCAGCAATATGTTTGCTTGCGGCTTTTTGACGCCAATAGGTTTCTTCCATGTTTTGATAATTAAGCAAGTTATTCTTGGCAATGTTCAACTCCTCAAGTTTACTAGGATCGCTGAGACAAAGATCTTCAAGAGAACAAACCTCTTGTTCCATAGCTTTAAGATTTGTGAAAAGATTTTAAAAATGTGTTTGTTCCACCAATTAAGATTTTGTTTAAGTCTTTTGAGCTTAAGCCAAAGACGAGTCATACCTTTAACAGAATTATTCGAGAAAATAGGGGCCATCCAATTAGTGATCGTGACATTGGTGAAGTCACTATGTTGGGTCCACATGTTTTGAAATCGAAAGGAGGGGAGATGGGTTTGGGGGGGATTATTGAAGGAAATCAAGAGAGGAGCATGGTCGACAAAGTTCTCACAAATGCTCAACAAGGTAGAAGACCATTGATTGATCCAAAGAGAATTAAAAAGGGCCCTATCAAGACGCTGCCAAAGCCTAGAGGTGCGGAAGTTAGACCCAGGAAACCAATGTCATCGATTGCAATCAAGGGTCATATTTGAGAAGTCCTCCATGGAATGAAGGTTAGGAGAACCTCTTTCCCTTCTTTTAGAACTAGCTATGATAGTATTGAAATCACCTCCAACCAACCAGGGAAGGTTAGCCGAGGAGGCGAAGGTGCATAAGTGATTCCAAAGGATGTTCCACTCTATTACAAGAGGCATAGATAAAAGAGCCAAAAGTCGATAAGTCACCTAAGGAGATTTTGACATTAACCAATTGGTCAAGATTATCAATGATGGAAATGGTGATGGAGTTGTGCCAAAAGCACCAAATTTTATTATTAAGATTGAAGAAGAAATTATGAAAGCCAAGGGATCTAGCAACAAAAGCAATCTTAGAAGAATTAATGAAAGGTTCAATAAGAACAAGTAACTTGATATTATGAACACGACAAAGACTCCTAACACGATTGCAAGGATGAAGAGACCACAACCCTGGATATTCCAAATAAGAAAATTAATCATAAGGGGACAACCAAAAGGGAGAAGTAAAAAAAGAGAAAGGAAAGAGAGGAGAGAAATGATGGCACATTACTTGTGTGGGGTGGAAGAAGAGCGAGTGATTCTAGAGAGGTTATTATTAGAAAATTTTGCTTTGAAGGGTTTTTTGTTTTTAACAATTTGAAAGGGTCTCTCAGAATCCAAATTATCTCCATCAGAAAGAGATTGATTTATGGGTTCCGGAATAATAGAAGAATCTATCAATGATTTAGAAGAGGGGATTTCACCTTCTTCCATATCTGATAGAGTATGAGAAATTGGGATCAATTGGATATCACTCTGAAGGGAAATAGATGTGGAAGTTGTGGCACCATTCATAATACAAATATCTTTCTCAATATGTTCTGAAACCATAGGGTCATTATTGATTTGGTCCATTATATGATTCCCATTCAAATTGTTTAATTGGGTGTCCAATATGAGGCTACCATTCAAATTTTCAATAGGATTTAAATGAAGCAAAGAGCTATCATGGGAAACTGGATTATTATAAGCAGGGGTGAAGTTAGGTAAATTGCCATTGGTAACATCACACCCCTCATTGGTTGTTTTAGTACCAAGGTCAGATTGTTTGCCACTAGCTAGATCAGTAGGAGGTGTAGGTAGGAGAGGTTCTTTTTGAGTATCTTTAGGCACGTATGCTAGAGTATTAGTTTTCCTAGTTCCATTAATGGTAGTCATATTCTGTGGTAATTTTTTCCTGAGATTAGGATGAAGCACAAAGCAATCTGAGTGATCATGTCCGTGAATCTTGCAGTGAGTGCAGAAAATAGGAAAATTTTCAAATTCAAATTTTTGACTATATCCAAATTTTTCAGAGCCAATCCAAACCTCTTTGGGATATTTCTTTGTGATGTCTATCTCAATGAGAATATGAGCGACAGATGACCTAGATCTATTGGTCGTTGCTTGATCTATTTGGAGAGGTCTTCCAAAAAGGTCGCCAACAAAGAAACAAAACTTGATGAGTGACATAATGTATTGATGTTAGGAAAAGCAAGCCAAAGAGGGATAATGGGAGATTCTTCTTTGACATCAAATATACCATTTCGAGCGATTTGACAATTATGCACAAAATAAGAATGACGAGCAAAAAAACCCGCAGTAATCTAAATCATTAGAAAGTTGAATAAGAATGTGACGGGATCGACGGATAGAGAAAGAACCCATTAATTTTAAACTATGAAAGAAAGTGTGAATGTTATCAAGATTTAGGCCTAAGGGAGAATTTACCCACCAAAGCGAACTCAAGGGCTTAGCAAGTTTCTCAACATCCCGACGTAACACATTATCACGGCAATCCATGATAAGAAGTCGAAATGAGATTAATCAAGCATTCGAAGCTAGGGATCTTACCATAAAGCATCTTTGAATGATTTAAGGCTACATTAACATGTACAATCAAATCCAAAACAGAGTCGAGCAAAGTCGGTGCCGGCGTCCGAGAGGCGACGGCCGATCATTCACTGAGCCTCCGCCATTGCTTTAATCCAAGGACGTCACATACGGAGGAGCCTGAACGTGCGCTCAGGCTGAGAGAAGTGTGCAGAGAAGCAGCCAAAAACTTGAGAATGGCCAATCCATCGAGGGGAACGCAAAGTCGCCTAGATCGCCAGAGAGGGAGCGCTACGAGAAAAAAAAAAGGTGATTTCGGTTTAGGTTTAGGTTTAATTTATTTTAGGTTTATGATTAGGTTTTATTTATTTTAGTTTAGTTTATTTTAGTTTAGGTTTATGTTTAATTTATATTTATTTTAGGTTTAGTTTTTTTTGTTAGTTTAGGGTTTAGGTTTTATTTTTTTATTTATTTTTTAGGCTTATTTTTTAGGTTTAGGTTTTCATTTAGTTTTTATTTTATTTTATTTTAGGTTTACTTTTCTATGTTTAGTTTTTATTTTAATTAGGATATTTATGGTTAGGTTTATTTTATTTAGTTTTGTTTAGGTTTTTACTTAATTTAGTTTAGTTTATTTTAATTTTTTATTTTATTTTATGTTTATGTCTAGGTTTAGGTTATTATTTTGGTTTTTATTTTAATTTATTTTTTTATTTTATTTAGGTTTAAGTTTTTTATTTATTTTATTTTTAAGTTTTTTTAGTTTAGGTTTAGGTTTTTAGGGTTTAAGGTTTAGGGTTTAGGGTTTAGGGTTTAGGGTTTTCGATTTTAGGGTTTAGGGTTTAGGGTTTAGGGTTTAGGGTTTTAGGGTTTAAGGTTTAGTTTATAGGATTGTAGGTTTAGGGTTTAGGGTTAAGGTTTTTTAGTATTATTTTTTTTAGGGTTTAGGGTTTAGGGTTTAGGGTTTAGGTTTTAGGTTTAGGGTTCAAGTTTTAGTTTCGGGTTTAAGGTTCTTGGGTTTTTTTTAATAGAGAACAAATTCATATTCAATATTTCTTCTTTTTGATTTCATCAACCATGTAACACACCCAAGTTCTCTAAGATACAAGCGATGACATAGATAAAAAATGAGCACGCATAGAGAAGATCAAAAACCCTAGATAACTTCAACCTGTCTCTACTATGAAGACACAGTTCCATAAGCAGTAGAACGGATAGGACGTTATTTAATTTCTCTAGTTCCCATCAAAATCACCCCTGCTTCTCAAGTAGTGAGATCCACCATCGTATCCTCAATCTCTCCCTCCAGCACCACCACGACAGTAACCTCTATTGCTCCTCCCACGTCCATAACCACCACTGCTCCGACCACCACCTCCATATCCACCAGCACCTCCAGATCCCTCACCACCATAATGATAACTATCGCCTCCGCCTTCGCCTCCACCACCAAAGCTAGACTAAGCCTGGTTGATGGTGATGTTCTGTCGTCAAGGTTTTGCCCATTTTTAGAGTTTAGGTTTAGGTTTATTAGGTTTTAGGGTTTACATTTATTTTTTAATTTATGTAGTTACTATATGCTTAGGTTTAGGGTTTGGGGTTGAGGGTTTGGGGTTTAGGGATAGGTTTTAGGGTTTTGGGTTTAAGGTTTAGAGTTTTTATAAAAAAAAAAACCAAATGATTTCATAACAAATAAGAAATTACCAAACCAAACAAGACATTATCCTCTATCAACTAATAAAATAAGATAAAATAAAATGCAATTCAAAAATTCACAAAAATAGCATTTCAAAAAATGATTTAACTCACAGAGTCAATAAAATTTGATTTTATAGAAGTCCAACAAATCTTTGTTGAACAAGATAAAACCCATATCATCATTAGATTCCTCAATAGGCTCTTCCTTCTTTTCTTCCACAATAGCAGTAATAATAGCGGCGTGCATTAGGCATAAAATTTACTAAATTTACTAAGATCCTTCAAATACTCCTTAAACTTCTCAGCCCGCGTGGACGTGTAATCAGTGGCAATCATGATGGTGAGGACATTCTTGTAAGCGTTGATGAACATGTGGGCACTGTAGCAAAAATGGGATAAGACAGGGCTAGTGAGAGAGAAGTGAACATTGAAAGGACTACCGAAAACCTCTCGATGAGATCATCTTCACTAAGGTCAAGCACCTTAGGATTGAACCTCGAACCATCATCAAACATAGACTGAACGACAAGGCCATAAGAGAATGGCCTAATGCCCAGCTTAATGAGGAGTGTAGCCTTTGAGGATCCCACCTTATCGCCTTTTTAAATCAGCACAACTGGGGTGACAATTTCAACAGTACCCTTGTTGATCGTTGTTCGGAAGTTGAGAACCTAGAAAAAAGAAGTCTGTGAAGGATCTAGACCAATATTGCCTGGAGGAACCACAATATCAATAAGCACAATAAGACCAACACGACACCACCACCAACTTCATACTTTGCAACCTCTTCACTGACTTCTTTAAGATCACCTTTCATAAAAATTAGCTCAACTGGGGTTTAGGGTTTAGGGTTTATTATGGTTTATAATTTTAGGGTTTAGGATTTAGGGTTTAGGGTTTAGGTTTAGGAATTTTTAGGCTTTAGGGTTTAGGAATCTATAGGCTTTAGGGTTTACAGTTTATAATTTAGGATTGTAGGTTTAGTGTTGTAGGTTTAGGGTTTAGGGTTTAGGGTTTCAGATATAGAAATTAAGGTTTTTTAAAAAAATTAAGTAAACTAGTAGGTTTAGGTTTATTTAGTTTATTTTATTTTTTATTATTATTTAGGTTCTTTTATTTAGTTTAATTTATTTATTTTAGGCTTATTTATTTTAGTTTAGGTTTTTTATTTTAGTTTATTATTTAGGTTTGTGTTCTATTTTTAGTTGAGTTTTATTTTTATTTTATTTTTTAGGTTTAGGTTTTATGATTTATTTTTAGGTTTAGGTTTAGGCTTTTATTTAATTTTTTTAGGATTAGGTTTTATGTTTTTATTTTAGGTATATTTTTTAGTTTTGGTTAAGGTTTATTTGAAGTTTATTTTATTTTATTTAATTTAGGTTTAGGTTTATGTTTAGTTTATTTTAGGATTAGGTTTACATTTTATTAATCTTAGTTTAGTTTATTTTAGTTTAGGTTTAGGTTTATATTATTTTATTTATTTTATTTTTATTTTATGTTTATTTTTTTAGTTTAGGGTTTAGGTTTTATTTTTTATTTATTTTTATGTTTATTTTTTATGTTTAAGTTTTTTTTTTTTTTTTTTATTTTATTTTAGCTTTTTTATTTTTATTTTACATCTAGTTTTTATTTTATTTAGGTTTTTTATTCTTAGGTTAACTTTATTTTTTTAGTTTAGTTTAGGTTTTTATTTATTTTTTTTAGTTTAACTTTTATTTTTTAATTCATTTTATTTTTAGATTTAGGTTTAGGTTTTAGTTTAGGTTTTTATTTTATTTATTTTTGATTTTTTAATTTTTTTAAAGTTTTATTTAGTTTAGATTTAAGTTTTTTGGTTTTTATTATTTAGGGTTTAGGGTTTTGGGTTAGTTTTAGGGTTTAAGGTTTAGTCTTAGGGTTTTATTTATTTATTTATTTTTAGTTTTTATTTAGGATTTAGGGTTTATGATTTAGGGTTGTAGGTTTAGGGTTTAGGGTTTAGGGTTTAGGATTTAGGGTTTAGGGTTTAAGGTTTAGGGTTTAGGGTTTAAGGTTTAAGGTTTAGAGTTTAGGAATTTTTAGGCTTTTGGGTTTAGGAATTTATAAGCTTTAGGATTTACAGTTTATGGTTTGGGATTGTAGGTTTAGGGTTGTAAGTTTAGGGTTTAGGGTTTAGGGTTTAGGATATAAGGATTAGGGTTTTTTTTGAAAATTAAGTAAACTGGTAGGTTTAAATTAATTTAGTTTATTTATTATTTATTTTTGTTTATTTTATTTTTTATTATAGTTTAGGTTTTTTTTATTTAGTTTAGTTTATTTATTTTAGCTTATTTGTTTTAGTTTAGGTTTTATTTTAGTTTATTTTTTAGGTTTAGGTTTAGGTTTTGGTTTTATTTTTAGTTGAGTTTTATTTTAATTTTATTTTTTAGGCTTAGGTTTTATTTTTAATTTTTAGGTTTAGGTTTTGGCTTTTATTTAATTTTTTTTAGGTTTAGGTTTTAAGTTTTTAATTTAGGTTTATTTTTTAGTTTAGGTTTAAGTTTATTTATAGTTTATTTTATTTTATTTACTTTAGGTTATGGTTTAGGTTTAGTTTATTTTAGGATTAGGTTTAGGTTTTATTTATCTTAGTTTAGTTAATTTTAGTTTAGGTTTAGGATTATATTATTCTGTTTATTTTATTTTTATTTTATGTTATTTTTTTTTTAGTTTAGGGTTTAGGTTTTATTTTTTATTTATTTTTTAGGTTTATTTTTTATGTGTAGGTTTTTATTTAGTTTTATTTTATTTTATTTTAAGTTTTTTTATTTTTATTTTATAATTAGTTTTTATTTTATTTAGGTTTTTCATTCATAGGTTAAATTTATTTTTTTAGTTTAGTTTTGGTTTTTATTTATTTTATTTAAGTTTTACTTTAATTTTTAAATCATTTTAATTTTAGATTTAGGTTTAAGTTTTAGTTTAAGTTTTTATTTTATTTATTTTTGATTTTTTAAATTTTTTTTAAAGTTTTATTTAGTTTAGGTTTTGGTTTTTTGGTTTTAAGTGTTTAGGGTTAGTTTTAGGGTTTAGGGTTTAGTCTTAGGGTGTTATTTATTTATTTTTTTGTTTTTATTTAGGGTTTATGGTTTTTTAGTATTTAGGGTTTAGGGTTTAGGGTTGTAGGTTTATGGTTTAGGGTTTAGGGTTTAGGATTTAGGGTTTAGGGTTTTGGGTTTAGGGTTTAAGGTTTTACGGTTTAGGGTTTAAGGTTGAGGGTTTAGGAATTTTTAGGGTTTAGGGTTTAGGAATTTATAAGCTTTAAGGTTTATAGTTTATGGTTTAGGGTTTAGGGTTAGTTTTAGGGTTTAGGGTTTAGGATATAGGGATTTGGGTTTTTTTTTTGAAAATTAAGTAAAATGGTAGGTTTAGGTTTATTTAGTTTATTTATTATTTATTTAGTTTATTTTATTTTTTATTATTATTTAGGTTTTTTATTTATTTTGGTTTTTTAATTTAGGCTTATTTATTTTTGTTTATTTTTTAGGTTTATGTTTAGGTTTTAGTTTTCTTTTTAGTTGAGTTTTATTTTTATTTTATTTTTTAGGTTTAGGTTTTATTTTTTATTTTTAGGTTTAGGTTTAGGCTTTTATTTAATTTTTTTAGGTTTAGGTTTTAGGTTTTTATTTTAGGTTTATTTTTTAGTTTAGGTTTAGGTTTATTTTTAGTTTATTTTATTTTATTTACTTTAGGTTTAGGTTTAGGTTTAGTTTATTTTAGGATTAGGTTTAGGTTTTATTTATCTTAGTTTAGTTTATTTTAGTTTAGGTTTAGGTTTATATTATTTTGTTTATTTTATTTTTATTTTTATTTTATGTTTAGTTTTTTTTAGTTTATGGTTTAGGTTTTATTTTTTATTTATTTTTGTTTATTTTTTATGTTTATGTTTTCATTTAGTTTTTATTTTAATTTATTTTAGGTTGTTTTTTATTTTCATTTTACATCTAGTTTTTATTTTATTTAGGTTTTTTATTCTTAGGTTAAATTTATTTTTTTAGTTTAGTTTAGGTTTTTATTTATTTTATTTTTCTTTAACTTTAATTTTTAATTCATTTTATTTTAGATTTAGGTTTAATTTTTAGTTTAGGTTTTATTTTACTTATTTATTTTTAAAGTTTTGTTTAGTTTAGGTTTAGGTTTTTAGGTTTTTAGTGTTTAGGGTTTTGGGTTTTGGGTTAGTTTTAGGGCTTAGGGTTTAGTCTTAGGGTTTTATTTATTTATTTGTTTTTTGTTTTTATTTAGGGTTTAGGGTTTTTTAGTGTTTAGGGTTTAGGGTTTAGGGTTTAGGGTTTAGGGTTTAGGATTTAGGGTTTAAGGTTTAGGGTTAAGGTTTAGTGTTTTTTTTAGATTAAGTAAACTGGTAGGTTTTGGTTTATTTAGTTTATTTTTAATTTATTTTAATTCATTTTATTTTTTTTATTTAGACTTCTTTGTTATTTTTATTTAGTTTAGTTTATTTATTTTAGGTTTGTTTATTTTAGTTTAGGTTTCTTATTTTAGTTTATTTTTTAAATTTAAGTTTAGGTTTATGTTTTTTTTTTAGTTTAGTTTTATGTTTAAGTTATTTTTTAGGTTTAGGTTTTATTTTTTTATTTTTAGGTTTAGGTTTATATTTTTATTTTATTTTTTCAGGTTTAGGTTTAGGTTTTATTTTAGCTTTCTTTTTAGGTTTTATTTTTTAGTTTAGGTTTATGTTTGTTTTTAGTTTATTTTATTTTATTTAGTTTAGGGTTCAGGTTTAGTTTATTTTAGGTTTTAATTATTTTAGTTTAGTTTAATGTTTATTTTTATTTTTTTATGTTAGGATTAGGATTTTTTTTTAGTTTAGGGTTTAAGTTTTATTTTTTCTTTATTTTTAGGTTTTATTTATCGGTTTATTTTTTAGTTTGGGTTTTTATTTAGTTTTTATTTTATTTTATAATGGTTTATTTTATTTTTATTTTATCTAGGTTTTTCATTTTTAGGTATATTTTATTTTGTAGTTTAGTTTAGGTTTTTATTTTATTTTTATTTTAGTTTTGTTTTTATTTTTTATTTTATTTTATTTTTTAGTATTAGGTTTGGGTTTAGGTTTAGGTTTTAATTTAGGTTTTTATTTTATATTATTATTTTTATTTAATTTAGGTTAAGGTTTATTTATTTATTATATTTTTAAGTTTTATTTTATTTAGGTTAAGGTTTTAAGGTTTTTAGCGTTTAGGGTTTAGGGTTAAGGGTTTGGGGTTTAGGGTTTAGGATTTATGGTTGTAGGTTTTAGGGTTTAGGGTTTAGGGTTTAGGGTTTAGGTTTAGGATTTTTTTTTTTTTTAAAGAAGCCCCATGTAGGGGTATTTTATTGCACAAAAAGTGGGTTACAAACTCCTTAAAGAGGATAAACTCACTACGCTCAAGAGCTGTAGGAGTATATCCCTATCTAAGTACATCCAAAAGCAAAGGAAGACCTTAAAGCAATCAAAGATACAAGTAGATAAACATAATAAGCCAAAGGTTAGCATTGCTCAAGAACTTGAGAATGCATGACAATATGGAGCAAACTTGCAGAGAGAATCACTACAAAATAGGACAAGAGAATCGCAAAATAATAATAAGAAAGAGATTAGAACAGTTAAGATAATACAGACAAAAGGATGAATGAAAACAACATATTCTGAGAATGATAGTAAGGAAATGAGATATAGAAGGCTCACTAGTCACACCAAGTTGCGATGCAAATATCGCATCAAACTTTAAGGGTTACATCATAAGAGCTACTACCAAACCAAAAGAGCGTGGAATCCTCATAGCCATCATAGCCAACAAACCAGTGAGAAGATAACAGCCAGTTGTTGAAAGTCTTGTGGGCTTTATTACCTGTAGACCTAAACAAAACTATATAGAATATAAAAAGAAAATTTTTAAGGGCAGATAAATGAGTGATCCCATGCCGAAAAATGATCCTCCATATAGCCACCCTGACATGAAGATACTTATATATATGAAATAGGCGATAGAAACCATCCATATAGGCAAGAAGGTATAAATCGCTCAAGTCAATGAGTCTATAAGTTACACCATCCTAATTATATAATATATAAATGAATCTGTTGGGCCAGAAGTACAGCCTTGAGGTAGATGTAAAGTCCAAAAAATGAGCCCAATCAAAATAAAGAATGCATATTGGAACAAGCCCCTTAGTAGTATTTATATCAATAGTTGGAAAAACAATTGTGGGAAGGCAAAACCAAAAAAAAATACCCATAATGATAATAAGAAGAGTAGCTAGGACTAAAGACAGAATCTAGATCAAAAAAATGAAGACATAAAAGGCGATTGATAGTACCATTAATAATAGAGATTGTATTCCAAAGGTAAGCAAACTGGGATAGATGGGAAATCTGGGAGCCAAATAGGATCCACATTAAAATCAGAAAAAACATGATACATTAGACCAAAAAAAAATAGGGATAGATAAAGCCAAGGCGGAAGGGACCACATAGAGATTGCATTAAGTGATCCCCAAATAGGATCTCTGTAGAAGCTAGAAAAAAAACATGTTATAAGAGAAAAAAAATAGCCAAGGTAGCGGCGACATGTGACACAACCAAGACACATAGAGGCGATAGAGATTGCATTCAAGGAGAAAGACAAAGGTGAAGGTTGGGAATAAAACAAAAGGATAGTGTAGATCAGTATCAAAATAAACAATACAGAAGCTTAGGGCAATAAAAAACAACCCAACAACAAAATAGTTAGTATTGGAACCCACCGGAGGATAGATCAAAATAGGGATACAAATTAGGATCCACAGAATCCAAAAAACAAGACATGAGCCAAGACAAAAAAAATAGCCAAGGCGTTTAAGATAACCACAAGGGACAGGAAGGGACAACAATCAAGAGACCTAGCAAAGGTTTAAACCCATAGATAGAGCATAGTACCATATATCGGAAAAGCCACATTAATGACCAAAATAATGAGAAATAGCATAATCAGAAAGAGCATATAGCAGAGAAGTCAACATGTTGAAACCCTTATCAATATCCAAAGCAACATAGCCGAACACAGGAAAAGGGGAAACCAACCAAAAGGCACCAAATGAATACAATAGCTACATAGTTACCATTAGGACCAAAATCTAATAATCTAAATTAATAAACAACCAAGATAGCAAGACAACAGAAGGCAGCAACTGGCCATAATACCACCCAATCAGCATAAACATTGCATACGATAGCACAAACCTAATTCGAGGAATAGAGACAATAGAAGGTAATGAAGAACATAACTAGGTGATGAATAGCGAGGATGAGAATAGTATAGAAACCCAACAAGAGAGTTTATTGCCACAATGGAACCCACCAACAAAAGATCAAAATTGGATTCAAATGAGTATCATCATTATAGAAAAATAGTAGGTAACCAAGGCAAAACCAACCGGAACAATTAGGACAACAACATTCAAGACAAGAAAGGACGAAGTTGGCCATAAAACACAATCGAGTAGACAAATCCATAGTTAACAACCAAGTAGATATAGCATAATAGGTATCTTGAATGTAATAGACAAACACCAAAATCCTCAGAAAAGCAATGTTAGAAACAACTTACTGAGCATAGGACCCGAGTTGATAGCTTAGATTGAGCCAACATAGAGTCACGAAAAACCAAGACAGTAAAAATCCAAGATAAGAAACAACCATGATAACAAGAACCAGTTTGCTTGCCATAAAGCCACCCATCTAGGATAAATATTGCAATAAAAACAAGTTTAAGCAACAACAAATAAAGTAAAACAATGAATTAAGATGATAGGCATATAATAAACCATGAAGGGGTTCAAAGCAAAATCCACCCAATCAATAACTTAGGGGAGTTCTTTGAGCAAACCGAAAACCCATAGGCGAAGATGGAGTATTAATCCAGTTAACAACCAAAGCGTTAATACCAACAAAGAATAGTCAACCCAAAAGCATTAGTAAAGAACTAAGAAATCGATGGATAATCCGGGATCTCTAGGTAGAATGAAAATCCTTTAGTAACTCAAATCGAGAATAGGACATAAGTCCGAACAATAGGATAAGTTTCAGGTCCAATTCAACCAACAAGAAAGGGGATACCAACAGGTTGACCATAGGAAAAGCCATTAAGAATAGAGTTCATAAAATGAGCCCAAAATAAAGAGGAGAATTATGACAAACAGAACTATGATGAAGAGAGCTACAACATGTGTGATCAAAAATAGCCCAACTGTTAATAAAACCAACTGTAGGAAAATTGAGAATCATAAAATAGCCATAAGTCATAAAGAGAACAATCTGGAAACAAATCCTAAAAATAAGACCTTTCCAGATAAAAAAAAATAGACTAGCGAGGCCAAGAGGAGAAAAAAAGTAGAAACAAAAGAGAGAGGCAAACATGAAAGCCCAATCCAGCTTGGAGTAAGGGAAAATAGCTAGCAAAAAACCCAAAATTATCCAAGTATACATCAAAAAGGTTAGCTTAAGTTCTAAGATAAGGAAACCACAGATTATCCAAGTGAACCAGTCCACATAAGTGTTTGGGTAGAGTTGATCAAAGAAAATGATACCATCGATCTTTTATTGGCAAGGTAGTCGACAAGCATTTCCTTCATGCCAAACATGAGTGATGTTAAAATTTAGGAAGAGCTCTAGTTTGATTGAGGAGGTAGTACAATTCAGTGCTGCTCATTTTGGTGGAAGTCAAAAGATCAATCAACAGAAGAGCATCCACATCAATCCAAATATTGAGCTAGCCATTTTGTAGGCAAATCTCAAGTGCTTTGTGAACTACCATAAGCTCAGTAAATGGGACAGTGCAGGAAGTAAGGGGATAAGCAAAAGCACATAGTACTATACACATAGAATTATTGAAAATGCCACCACAACCAGAGCCATTATGGCAAACAGAGCCATCAATGTTAATTTTAATAATGTGGTCAAGAGGTTTTTTCCAATAAACAATCGTGTCATTTAGACAATCAGTTTTAAAAACCAGTTTATTTTATTTAGTTTGAATTATCTAATGAATAAGATTGGCTTTAAACAAGTCACAAATTTTGTTTTTATTTCTAGCAATAATTGTGGTTCATAGGATCGATGTTATCATTTGATCCATCCATATGAACCGGATAAAGTGATAGCGATTATGACTTTAATGTGAGGAATAATATTATCAAAATAGACTTCAAAGTTGATATAAAGTAAGAGAGCCATTGAAATTGATTTTAAAAGATCATCATACCAAATAAAGTTTTGAAGCAATGGCCCCATTGAAAAACATGATTAACATTCTCAATATGGAAACAACATTGACATTTAGAGGGTAAATGAAAATTAAGGAATCAAGGATAAAATTTTTAATATGCCATGTAAGAATAAGAAGTAGGGATATTGTTATTCCAAAGTTTAGAGAATAGGAGGAATCATGAGTATCTTTAATGGAGCCACACATTTTTGAGGTTGAAATCACCATTATGTGAGAGCTTAAAGAGAATCTGGTCTTGAATGATTGGAGTGATAGGAATAGTAAAAACCATATTCAAGAAAATAAAAGGGATAAAATTCGCAAGCTTACTATTGTTCCACTTGTTGTTATGCCAGAAAGAGTTTACTCTAATAGCGATAGTGAAATAGGGTTTAAGTTTAGGGTTTAGATTTAGGGTTTAGGGATTAGGGTTTCATGGTTTAGGGTTCAAGGTTTAGGGTTTAGGATTTTGGGCTAGTTTTAGGGTTTAGGATTTGGGGTTTAGGGTTTTGGGTTTAGGGTTTAGTGTAAGTTTTAGGGTTTAGGGTTTAGGTTTATGGTTTATTTTTTTATTTTTTTGATTTAGGGTTTTCTGTTATTTTTTAAATTAAATAAACTAGTATGTTTATGTATATTTAGTTTATTTAGTTTATTTTTTATTTGTTTTAGTTTATTATTTTTTTATATTTTGGTTTATTTTTTATTTTTATTTAGATTAGTTTATTCATTTTAGTTTAGGTTTTTTATTTTAGTTTATTTTTTTAGGTTCAGGTTTAGGTTTATTTTAAATTTTTTGTTTAATTTTATTTTTATATTATTTTTAGGTTTAGGTTTTATTTTTTTTTTAAGTTTACATTTTTCTTTTATTTTTTTTAGGTTTAGGTTTTAGGTTTTTATTTTTGGTTTATTTTTAGGTTTTGTTTTTTAGTTTAGGTTTAGGTATATTTTTAGTTTATTTTATTTTATTTAGTTTAGGTTTAGGTTTAGGTGTAGTTTATTTTAGGTTTACATTTATGTTTTATTTATTTTAGTTTTGGTTTAGGTTTATTTTATTTTATTTATTTTAGGTTTAGGGTTTTTTTTTGTTTAAGCCTTAGATTTTATTTTTTTTATTTTTTGGTTTTATGAATAGGTTTATTTTTTAGGTTTAGTTTTTATTTTATTTTATTTTAAGTTTATTTTAAATTTATTTTACATTTAGTTATTATTTTATTTAGGTTTTTAATTTTTTATGTTTATTTTATTTTTTAGTTTAGTTTAGGTTTTTATTTACTATATTTTAGTTTTGTTTTTATTTTCTATTTTTTTATTTTTTGGTTTAGGATTGGGTTTAGGTTTCTATTTTTTTATTTTATTTATTTTATTTAGGTTTTATTTAGTTTAGGTTTATGTATTTAGGTTTTTATGGTATAAGGTTGTAGGTTTTATGGTTTTGGGTTTAGGGTTTAGGGTTTATGGTTTAAGATTTTAGGGTTTAGGGTGTAGGGTTTTTGTTTAAGGCTTAGGATTTAAGGTTTAGGGTTTTCGATTTTAGGGTTTAGGATTTAGGGTTTAAGATTTAGGGTTTAGTGTTGTAGGTTTAGGGTTTAGGGTTTAGGGTTAGTTTTAAGATTTAGTGTTTAGGGTTTAAGGTTTAGGGTTAGTTTTAGGTTTAGTTTTATTTTTTAAGGTAAGCAGGTAGGTTTTAATATTTTTATTTCTTTTATTCATTTATTATTTAGGTTTATTTTTATAATTATTTAGTTTAGTTTATTTATTTTAAGTTTATTTATTTTAGTTTAGGTATTTTATTTTAGTTTGGTTTTTTGGTCTAGGTTTAGGTTTATGTTTATTTTTTAGTTTAGTTTTACTTTTATTCTATTTTTTAGGTTTATGTTTTATTTTTTTATCTTTAGGTTTAGGTTTAGGTTTTGGTTTTAATTTTATTTTTTTTGTTTAGGTTTTAGGTTTTTATTTTAGGTTTATTTTTAGGTTTATTTTTTAGTTTAGGTTTAGGTTTATTTTTAGTTTATTTTATTTTATTTAGTTTAGGGTTTAGGTTTAGTTTATTTTATGTTTAGGTTTAGGTTTTATTTATTTTAGTTTAGTTAATTATAGTGTTGGTTTAGGATTATTTTATTTTTATTTTATGTTTAAGTTTTTTTCCTTAGTTTAATGTTTATGTTTATTTTTCTTTATTTTTAGGTTTTATTTTAAGGTTTATTATTTAGGGTTTAGGGTTTAGGGTTTTAGGATTTATGCGTTTAGGGTTAGGTTTTAGTTTTAGGTTTTTATTTTTTATTTTTAGTTTATTTTTTTTTTTATATTTTTTTATTTAAATTTTAATTTATTTTAATTTTATTTTAGTTTTATTTTATTTTAGTTTATTTTTTTAGTTTAGGTTTTTTAGGTTTAGTTTATTTTAGTTTAGGTTTTATTTTATTAGTTTATTTAATTTATTTAGGTTATTTATTTATTTATTTTTAGGTTTATTTAGTTTATTTTTTATTGGGTTTATTATTTATTTATTTATTTTTTTTATTTTATTTATTTTTTAGTTTAGGTTTAGGTTTATTTATTTTATTAGTTTATTTTTTATTTTTTAGGTTTTATTTTTATTTTGTTTATTTTTTTTATTTAGTTATTTAATTTTTATTTTATTTTAGTTTAGGTTTAGGTTTATTTATTTTATTTAGTTTTTTTTTTATTTTTTATTTATTTTTTTATTTATTTTAGGTTTAGTTTATTTTTTATTTTTTATTTTATTTAGGTTTATTTATTTATTTATTTTTTAGTTTATTTTATTTTAGTTTATTTTAGTTTATTTTATTTATTTAGGTTTAGGTTTATTTATTTTAGTTTATATTTTAGGTTTAGTTTAGGTTTTATTTATTTAGGTTTATTTTATTTTTATTATTTTATTATTTAGGTTATTTTTTTTTTATTTTTTATTTTAGTTTATTTTATTTATTTAATTTAGTTTATTTTATTTAGTTTTTTTTTTTAGGGTTTAGGGTTTAGGTTTAAGTTATTTATTTAGTTTAGTTATTTTTTTTAGGGTTTAGGTTTTTTATTTTTATTTTATTTATTTATTTAATTTAGTTTTAGTTTAGGTTTATTTAGTTTAATTTTTTTTATTTTAGTTTTTTTATTTTTTTTTATTTTTATTTAGTTTAGTTTATTTTATTTTTTTTATTTTTTTTTAGGTTTTTTATTTTGGTTATTTTTAGTTTAGGTTTAGGTTTAGGATTATTTTAGTTTAGTTTATTTTATTTAATTTTAGTTTAGGTTTATTTTTATTTTTAGGTTTAGGTTTTATTTTATTTTTTTTTAGGTTTAGGTTTTTTTAGGTTTTTTTATTTTAGTTTATTTTTTTGGTTTTATTTATTAGTTTAGGTTTAGTTTTTTATTTTTAGTTTATTTTATTTTATTTAGTTTAGGTTTATTTATTTTATTTTAGGTTTAGGTTTATTTTATTTTTGTTTAGTTTATTTTAGTTTAGGTTTAGGTTATTTATTTTATTTTATTTTAGTTTTTTTTTTAGTTTAGGGTTTATGTTTTTTAGTATTTTAGGTTTTATTTTTGGGTTTATTATTTAGGTTTAGTTTTATTTAGTTTATTTTATTTTATTTTATTTTAGGTTTAGTTTTTAAGTTTTTATTTTTTTATTTTTATTTATTTTAGGTTTATTTTTTTTTAGGTTTAGGTTTTTTATTTAGTTTTATTTTATTTATTTTAGTTTATTTTATTTTTATTTTTGTTTAGTTTTTTATTTTATTTAGGTTTATATTTTTTAGTTTTATTTTATTATTTTTTTAGTTTAGTTTTTTATTTTTTTTTTTTTTTTTTTTTAGGTTTAGGTTTAGGTTTATTTATTTTTTTAGGTTTTATTTATTTATTTTGGTTTAGGTTTTATTTATTTTATTTTATAATTTTTAGTTTTTTTTTAGTTTTTTATTTTTATTTAGTTTAGGTTAGTTATTTAGTTTAGGTTTAGGTTTATATTTTTTAGTTTATTTTTTGGTTTTAGGGTTTAGGGTTTATTTTTTTTAGGGTTTAGATTTAGGTTTTAGGTTTAGGGTTTAGGGTTTAGGGTTTATTTTAGGTTTTTAGGGTTTAGGTTTTATTTTTTAGGGTTTAGGTTTAGGGTTTTATTTATTTAGGTTTAGGTTTAGTTTTATTTTATTTATTTTTTAGTTTTATGGTTTGGGTTTAGGTTTAGGTTTATTTTTTTATATTTTATTTATTTTATTTATTTTTAAATTATGTTAGATGGTTTTTATTTAGTTATTTTATTTATTTTAGTTTATTTTTTTATTTTTTTATTTAGGTTTATTTTATTTTTTATTTTTAGTTTATTTATTTTAACTTATTTATTTTAGTTTAGTTTTATTTTAGTTATTTTTAGGTTTAGGTTTAGTTTAGGATTATTATTTTGTTTAGTTTATTTTATTTTATTTTAGTTTAGGTTTATTTTTTATTTTTTTAGGTTTAGGTTTATATTTTTATTTTATTTTTTTAGGTTTAGTTTAGGTTTATATTTTTATTTATTTTAGGTTTTTATTTTTTTAAGTTTAGGTTAGGGTTTTATTTTTAGTTTATTTTATTTTATTTATTTTAGGTTTAGTTTATTTAGGTTTAGGTTTAGGTTTTATTTTTTTAGTTTATTATAGTTTAGGTTTAGTTTATTTTATTTTTTATTTTAGGTATGGTTTTTTTTGTTTAGGGTTTAGGTTTTATTTTTTATTTATTTTTTGGTTTTATTTTTTTATTATTTTAGGTTTAGGTTTTTATTTATTTTTTATTTTATTTTTTATTTTTTTAATTTAGTTTAATTTTTATTTATTTTAGTTTAGTTTTATTTTTATTTTATTTTCTTTTTTGGTTTTTTTTTATGTTTAGTTTTTATTTTATTTTTATTTTTTGTTTAGATTTTTTAATTATTTTTTTAGGTTTAATTAGTTTGGGTTTAGGTTTTATTTTTTAGGGTTTAAATTTAGGTTTGGTTTTAGGGTTTAGGGTTTTAGTTTAGTTTATGGTTTAGGGTTTAGGGTTTAGGGTTTAAGGTTAGGGGTTTAGGGTATGGGTTTTTGGTTTAGAGTTTATGGTTTATGGTTTAGGGTTTAGGTTTTAATTAAGGGTTCAGGTTTTAGTTTAGGGTTTAGGGTTTTTTTTTTTTAATATGTTATTAACATTTTTATTGTTTATTTAGTTTATATTATTTTATTTATGTTTTATTTTTTATTATTACTTAGTTTAGTTTATTTATTTTAGGTTTATTTATTTTAGTTTAGGTTTTTTAGTTTATTTTTTAGGTTTAGGTTTATGTTTAGTTTATTTTTTTAGTTTATTTTTTTATTTTATTTTTTTTTTTAGGTTTATTTTTTTATTTAGGTTTATGTTTAGGTTTTTATTTATTTTTAGGTTTAGGTTTAGGTTTTATTTTAGGATTATTTTAGGTTTATTTTTTTTTTTAGTTTAGGTTTAGGTTTATTTTAGTTTATTTTATTTTATTTAGTTTAGGTTTAGGTTTAGTTTATTTTAGGTTTAGGTTTAGGTTTTATTTATTTTAGTTTAATTTATCTTAGTTTAGGTTTAGGTTTATTTTATTTTGTTTATTTTATTTTTATTTTAGGTTTAGGTTTTATTTTTGGTTTATTTTTTTTATGTTTAGGTTTTATTTTATTTTATTTTAGTTTTCTTTAAGTTTATTTTATTTTTTATTTTATGTTTAGTTTTTTTATTTTATTTAGGTTTTTTTATTTTATGTTTCTTTTATTTTTTAGTTTAGTTTAGGTTTTTTATTTATTTTATTTTAGGTTATTTTTTATTAGTTTATTTTATTATTTTATTTAGGTTTTATGTTTATTTAGGTTTTATTTAGTTTAAGTTTAGGTTTTAGGTTTTTTTTAGTGTTTAGGTTTAGGTTTAGGGTTATTTGTTTAGCATTTAGTTAGGATTTAGGGTTTAGGGGTTTAGGGTTTATAGTTTAGTTTTAGGTTTAGGGTTTTGGGTTTATTTTAGTTTAGTTAGTTTATTTTAGGGTTTATTTTAGTTTAAGGTTTAGGTTTAGGTTTATTTATTTAGGTTTATTTTAGGTTTATATTTAGTTTATTTAGTTTAGGTTATTAGGTTTAGTTTATTATTTAGTTTATTAGGTTTAGTTTTAGGGTTTAGTTTAGGTTAGTTTAGTTTTTATTTTAGGTTTAGGTTTATTTTGGAGTTTAGGTTAGGGAGTTTTATTTTAGGTTTTAGGTTTATTTTATGATTTTGGGTTTAGGTTAAGGTTAGGTTTAGGTTTTAGGTTTTAGGCAGTTTGGGTTAGTATTTAAATTTAGGTTTTAGTTTAGGGTTTTTAGGGTTTAGGGTTTAGGGTTTAGGGTTTTAGGGTTTAGGGTTTTAGGGTTTGGGGTTTTAGTTTAGGGTTTTAGGGGTTAGTTTAGGGTTTAGGGTTTAGTTTAGGTTAATTAGTTTTAGGGTTTAGGGTTTAAGTTAAGATTATTAATTTATTTATTTTTATTTATTTTTTTAATTTTTTACTAAGCAAAGTAGTAGGTTGATGTTTATTTAGTTTATTTTTTGTTTATTTTTGTTTATTTTATTTTTTATTTTGATTTAGAGTTTCTTTTTTTAATTTAATTTATTTATTAGGTTTATTTATTTTAGTTTAGGTTTTTTATTTTAGTTTATTTTTTAGGTGTAGGTTTAGATTTAGCTTTATTTTTTAGTTTATTTTTATTTTTATTTTATTTTGTAGCTTTAGGATTTATTTTTTATTTTTATGCTTAGGTTTAAGCTTTTATTTTATTTTTTGTTTCGGTTTTAGGTTTTTATTTTAGGTTTATTTTTAGGTTTTAATTTTTAATTAGGTTTAGGTTTATTTTTAGTTTATTTTATTTTATTTAGTTTATGTTTAGGTTTAGGTTTATTTTTTATTTATTTTTTAGGTTTATTTTAGGTTTATTGTTAGGTTTAGGTTTTATATAGTTTTATTTTATTTTATTTTTTGGTTTATTTTATTTTTATTTTAGGTTTGGTTTTTATTTTATTTAGGTTTTTTTATTTTTTAGTTTAGTTTAGGATTCTATTTAGTTTAATTTAGTTTAGTTTTTATTTTTTATTTTTTTTCTTTTTAGGTTTAGGTTTAGGTTTTAGTTTATTTTTTATTTTTTTTCTATTTTTTTGGTTTAGGTTTAAGTTTTTAGCTTTTTAGGGTTTAAGGTTTAGGGCTTACGGGTTTTGGGCTATGGTTTATGGGTTATGGGTTTAGGGTTTTGTTTATTGGGGTTTATTTTTTAGGGTTTAGGATTTTTAGGGTTTAAGGTTTAAGTTTTAGGTTTAGGGTTCAAGTTTTAGTTTAGGGTTTAGGTTTTTTGGTTTTTTTGTTTTAACATAGAACAAATTCATATTCAATATTTCTTCTTTTCGATTTCCTCAACCAAGTTTTCTAAGACACAAGCGACGACATAGATCAAAAATGAGCATGCATAGAGTAAATCAAAACCCTAAATAACTAGAACCTTCTCTAAAGACAGTTCCATAAGTAGATCGATCAATTAGTTTCTCCATCCAATCAGAACCACCCCAGCCTCTCCAATAGCGGGATCCACCATCATATCCCTGATCTCTCCCTCCACCACCACCACCATGGTTGTAACCTATATTGCTCCTCCCACCTCCATGACCACCACCTCCATATCCACCAGCACCTCCGGATCCCACCACCACTAGGATAACCACCTCTATCTTGCCTCCATAGATCAAGACTACTGGTTGTGGTGATGTTCCTATTGTCAAGGTTCTGCCCATTCTTAAGGTTTAGGTGTTGGTTTAGGTTTATTAGGTTTTAGGGTTTAGGTTTATTTTTTAATTTATTTAGATACTTTAGGTTTAGGGTTTGGGGTTTAGGGTTTAGAGTTTAGGGTTAGGGTTTAGGGTTTAGGGTTTAGGGTTTAGGGTTTATGCTTTTAGGGCTTAGGGTTTAAGGTTATGGTTTAGGGTTTAGGTTTAGAGTTTATGGTTGTAGGTTTAGGGTTTAGGATTTAGGGTTACAGTTGTAGATTTAAGGTTTAGGGTTTAGGATTTAGGGTTTATTATTATTATTTTTAAATTATGCAAACCGATAGGATTAGGTTTATTTAGTGTATCTAATTTATTTTTCATTAATTTTAATTTATTTTAATTTTTATTTAGTTTAGTTTATTTATTTGAGTTTAGGTTTTTTATTTTAGTTTTTTTAAGTTTAGATTTAGGTTTAGGTTTATTTTTTAGTTAAATTTATTTTTATTTTATTTTTTAGGTTTAGGTTTTATTTTTTATCTTTTTGGTTAAGGTTTTATTTTTTTTTTTTTGAGCCTAATGTTATCCAAGCCACACATTAAAGCATCAATCATTTAAGAAATAATGAAAAGCATGCAGTCTTAATGCATAATGTAAATATAACATCAAACAATTATGTATACTATCATAAAAGAATAAAAGGTCGGTGCAGTCGGGTACCATCGTACAACTCGAAGAGAGAAAAGATGGGTAGCCGAGATCTACCCTTATACAACCTGGAATATGAAAGAGTAATTATAATTGTATTAAATGCTATTGGGGTCTTCTTTCTTCTTATCTCCATTTCTGATTTGGTTCCTTCTTTGATTTGAATGGTGCTTGCTTCAAAGGCATCACAGGGCACCATAAGATAAAGCATTCTGGCCACTACTCATCCCAATCCCCCATAGCACTAATCCTAATTCCTATTACAAAAATTACATTTATGTGGGAAAAGTAAATCTATACATGCATCGAGGTTAGCTAAATATATGTATAATCCCAAAAGTTGTATTTATAATTTTATCTTAGATCCTACATGGCTAAATAAGCCCATTCTTAGATTATGCTTAAGGATTTAAGCAACCTATAGAAAAGGCATTCACATTTATTTTTAGGCATCCCTTTAGCATAATCCCCTGTAGAAAACATGATTAGGCTATTATTGGCCTATCATCTACTCTATGAAGTATACATCCTAACATTCAATCTAAAATAATACATCATAAAATAAAACATGCATCACATCATACACCATCCTAACTTAGAGCTAAAAGTGGTGACTTAATTCTAATGTGTGTATTAAGGCTTGTGTGGTAAGTCTTGTTAGCCATTAGTGTTGTATTTTCTAAGTGTAGAAGGATTCAATTTAACATGAAAGGTTGATTTCACTTGAAGTAGTTTAATTGATTTGAGAATTTTAATTTATTTTTTCTTATATTTCATTTGATTACACTTAGCAACTAAGTGTTATAAAGAAAGGAAAAGAGGATTGCCCTCTTTCATCCCTACCTTAAGTCACGTTATAAAGTATATTAGCTTGATTTAGTTCTCTTTAGTGAATGGATTATTAAATGATTTAATTAATCCTAAGTTTAGGTTCACTTTAAATAATCCTATTCAAAATCAAAGGCATCTTAATATTAATTTAATATAATTACTAACAGATGACATATATTAAATCATTCCTTTCCATCACATGTAACAATCGTATTATTTAATCCTAAGTGTATCTATACATGCAACATATTTTAGCACACTTAAATGATGAATGTATGTGTATGTTTAGAATTTATATTTTATTTGATTGAATTATTTAAACATATTAATTTAAAACTTTATCCAAATTCTTATACAAAAAGGACATAAGAATGAAATTAAATAGGCATGTACTGTTGTTAAACTAGGGAAGTGAGGTAATGAAATGAACTACTTGGAGCTAGCTAAAGCCTCGTATTCTTGGGATGTCCGGACTATATATCTATTTGCAATCAAACATATATAAATTGGTATACATGAACATAGGAAGTAAGCTCCAAATCATATGGCTAATTAATTTAGCCACTTATTCAATTATGAATGCATGCAATTTTAATGCAAAATAAGATTTTCATTCAATAATCACATATACATATACATGTACAAAGATATAGGCAGGTATGTGTCATTATTAAACGAGGGAAGTGAGGTAATCAAATGACCTCCTTGGGGCTAACTAAAGCCTCGTATCCTCGAGATGTCCAGACTATATACTTGCTTTTCTTGGACACACATGGATGTTTACATAAATGAGAGAAAGAATACCATACAAAGATTGTATATGTTTGTTGATTGAATCATCTATATATATGAATTAAAACACTATCTAAATTCTAATGTTGAAATACATAGAAATGACATCAAGTGGGTACATGCCATTGTTAAACCAAGAATGTGAGGTAATCAAATGACCTCCTTGGGGCTAGCTAAAGCCTCATGTTCCCGGGATGTCTAGACTATATACCCATTACCATTCAATCTTATATAAATCAACACATGAATAAAGGAAAGAGAACTCAACATTCATACACCTAAGTTATAAGGACATGCATTTCTTATGTATTTATAACTAGAATCATAACACATTATTAATCATTTATAAACTTTGAAAAAGAAACATTTGGATTTAATAGTTATATAGCATTTATTAAATTAATTCAATACATGCAAGATTACATAAAGGAAATCCATTTTATTTTACTATATTTTGAAAAGATGGATGCATGGATTCCAATGACATACTAAATTTAACATGATTGGAAATAGGACAATGAAATATAAGCTTGTGATTCATTCAATCAAACTAGTTCTTAAGGACAATCAAATCAATTAAGATTATTTCAAGTAAACCAAAGCTTCTTTGTTAATTAAGTTTTGGATTCGATTTGATTTAAAGAGGAGAAGAGATATCATCACTTGCTATTTTAAACCCATTCCCACATTAGTGATTTGATTTAATTTAAGGAAATATAATTAAGTTGATTTTATGGGTTAATTATGTTGAACCCTTAATTAGATGAATTAATTACGCTTGCTTATGTCACCTTAAAGTAATTAACTAAATAATTATGAGCCAACATGATATGCATGGAAAATAAACCTGCAATGATCCTAAGAAATAAAAGGGGCCTAATGTTCATGATTAATAGTTAATTAGATTAAGGGACTTAACTAATTACTCTTATGGTTTTCTCACACATGTGGATTAACCACAATTTCACTAAACTCCTTTAGGTTATTAAGCACCTAAGATGTACTCCCATTTTAATTAAGGTCTGATGTGATTATGATTTCAATTTGACTAAGCAATTTAATTGATTAGTTAAATCTTAATTAATTTCATTTTAAAAAAAGGGCGAAATGAACTTAGTGAAAGGGATCCCAACCCTATTCCTTAGTTAACTTACTATTGAATAATGATTAATAAACTTAATTAACTAATTACAGTTCATGGAATTAATTAATCATTAATTAACTTAAAAGAGTAGTTAAGGTTTAATTAGTCAATTTTTCAAATTAAGTGAGCAATAAATCCCAAGAAAATCATGGGAGGAAGAGATCAACCCATTAAAATAACCCACAAAATTTGGATTAATTTCTCAAGTAATTAAGGAGTAATTAACCTAATTAATTTTGTAATTAAATAATAATTACTATTCAAAATTAGTTAAGATCATTTTTAATTAATTCTCCTCTCAAATACCATTAAAATAACCCACAAAATTTGGAATTAATTTCTCAAGTAATTAAAGAGTAATAAATTAATTTTGTAATTAAATAATAATTACTATTCAAAATTAGTTAAGATCATTTTAATTAATTCTCCTCTCAAATACCATTAAAATGAGTATTTATTTGCATTTTTTGATTTATCTATGATTTTTAAAAGTTTTAACCATTAAAAATGATTAAATAAGCCTAACTAAAACCTAATCCTATTGGTAGCACATGGCACACTGATGCGGTGCGCTTTCCACATGGCGCCATAGGATTGGCTACTTAAAACTTATCCGACTTAGGGCCTACATGGTGGCGGTGAATGCGCTTTCTCGTCAGCTATACAATCTAAGATTGGATGTCCATGATTAATCCCAGAGCTTAACAGGATTAAAATAGATTGATGTAGTGGATCTAATCATGACCATCCATTCTGATCACATGGAATGGACGGTGCATGATCTAACATCAAGCGAGTGAGGAAGAATGGAGTCCGTTCACCATTGCTCACTTAATCCAAGCTTAGCTGAGCTCGGATCAACTCCAAAAGGATCCACTCCTTCATGACATCGATCAGAGGGGATCTAATTGTCATGATCACATGAGATGCAAGTTTCTTCAAAATGCTCCAATCTATTTTTCCCAAGGATTAGTTTTGGAAGCATACCTCGCTGGAGCTCAAGACCGATAGCTTGAATGATTGAGGATGCTTCATCTAGTGGAGAAGAAGCCCTGTTGAGTAGCAATTCGATCAATTCTTTGATGTTCACTCAAAAGACCATGAACCTATGATTTGGAGCTCAGCTTTGATCGAAGCCCCATCTCTGATGCTCGAGAAGCTTGGGAAATGATACATTCTTGCTTGACGAGGCCTAGGGAAGTTGCGTTCAAAGTTAATTTGAGTTTTATGGATAAATGGGGAAGTTAGGTCAAAAATGGGAGTGTCCTATTTTGGGACGAACTAGAATGGCATTTTCTAATCGAGGAACAAACTTAAGGGCTTAGGGAATGGCTCTAGCGGCTCATCTTGGGTAGCTAGGGCTCTGAGGATTGATTTTTGTGTGTGTTTGAGTGGAAATGATAGGGTGTGTACCCCCCTTCATCTTGATCGAATGGTGGGATCAGGTTTGGCTTCTAATGGACGTTCTACCATCTCAGGGAGTTATGGGTGGCAGGGAAGAGGTGAGTTGCCTCGGCTTGGTTGGTTGAAGCTGTGGAGGTGGCTGCCAAGGAAGAATCATTGATGTCCAATGGGTTTCAAGCTCCAATTGGGAGGCGAGGTGATCTCACCTCTCATCAATTGGTTGACCCAACCACCCCTTGGGTGGGTTGGGCGGTGTCTTAGGTAGGTGGACCATTGGGAGAGTACCAAGTGGCCAAGGAATGGAAATGACCACTTACATGGGTGATTTATCTCAAGTGATGCCTTTGACCGAAGGGTAGAATGATCATTTGGCATTGGATTTAATTTAAGCAAATTTGAAATGAGACAAAAGTGGGTTAGTCCAATTATCAAGTCAATTGGAGTTGATTTAGTTATGTTTGGCTCAATTTGACTCATTTAGGTCAAATTGGGTTAGGTTGGGTCAAGTTGACCAATTGGTCAAATAGGGTCAAACCAAGGGTTGGGTCAAGTTCATATGATCATTTGGGATGTTTTAGTATAAATGGTTTGGTTTAGTTTGTCTTAGATTTGATTTTGGCTCATTTGAATTCATTTGGGTCAAATGGGTTAAGTTGACCAATTTTTCTAATTGGCCTAAATTGGCTTGTAGGTGTTGGTTTGGGTTTAGTTGACCAATTAAAGATGATTGTATGCTTTGGTTTCAATTAATTTAGATTTTTTTTATTTAAGCCAACTTGAACATATAGGTCACTTTGGGCTAAGTACTTCAATTGGGTGAAATCATGGCTTTGGTCAAGTTCAATAATCAATTTGGAATGAACATGAGCCATTGGTTGCAATCAATTTAGTTTTTATTTTGATTTGACCCAAATTGTTATTTAGGCTAATTGTTATTTAGTTAGGGCGAAGAAGATCCACGCCGACATACATGCTTCTTTGTTGGTTGAAATTGAAACCAATGACTTAGGTTGGCTATTAACTAAGTTTAAGGACTACTTTGCATGGAGTTATGAGGAGATTCCTGGATTCACTCTTGACGTAGCGATCCATAAACTAGTAATAGAGCCTACTGCAAATCGTATCAAGCAAGATCCTAGATGCATGTGATTAGACATAGAACAAAAGGTCATTTATGAAGTCAAGAAACTAATCGTTGATGGCTTCATCCAGGAAGAAAAATATCTTGCCTGGTTAGCTAGCATCGTCTTAGTTACGAAAAAGAATGGCCTCATCTCATGCAGTCTTCTCTTTCATGGATGGCTCATCTGGATATAACCAAATAAAGATGACCCCTGAAGATGAAATAAATAGTTCTTTTAGAACCCTGTTCGAAATCTATTGCTATAAGGTCATTCCTTTCAGCCTTAAAAATGCCGATGCTACATACTAGTAGGCTATGACTTGAATCTTCGATGAACTCATTCATCATCAAGTTGAGTGCTATGTCGATGATCTCGTTATCAAAAGTAGAGAAAAGGAAGACCATCTCTCTGACTTGAGAGTAGTTTTTGAAAAATTAAGACAATTTAACCTCAAAATGAACCTCTTAGTGTGCATTTGGAGTAGCTTCAGGGAAATTCCTTTGGTTTTTTTTCTGACACCAGGGAATCAAAATTGATCTAAAGAAGAATAAAGTGATATTAGAAATCCCACTCTCTAAAAGTTTAACTCAACTCAGATCATTCTAAGGGTGGTTGACTTATCTAAGATGTTTTATATCCAACCTATCGGGAAGATGTCAACCATTCTTAGCACTTGCCAAAAGGATGCCAAGTTTAAGTGGGATGATAAGTGTGAGCATGCCTTCGAAGACATCAAGCATTAGCTGATGATGCTGCTGGTTCTAGTAGCCCCTATCCCGGGAAGTCGCTCATACTTTACACTACTGTATTAGATGACTTCCTTGGTGCTTTGTTGGCCCAAGCCAAAGAGAAGGGAAGGAAAATGCACTATACTACCTCAGTCATCGTAATCTCTCGAGGCTAATTATCCACTCATTGAGAAATATTGCTTAGCTTTAATCTTTGCATCCCAAAAGCTACATCACTACATGCTTCCTTACAAGGTGAACTTATACTCTAGGATCAATCCACTACAGTATCTCATGACAAGGTTTAGGATAAGTCTCCTAGTGGCTCCTTCCCTCCTAACTATTTCAAGTCTGGGTCCAGCCCTTCCTTGAGGCTCCCCACTTAGTAGTTGCTCTAGGTTAGATAGCACCTATCCCACTGATGACAAACTATCTCGATGATCAATTTTTCTTGTAAAGTTGAAGGCCTACATGCTTTCATTATATATTGATTGTTTCACATCAATGGGTACCTTAGGTTGGTTGGTTCTCACTATGCTAATGGACAAACCACACATGCTGACAGATACATCTTAGGTTGGTTGGATCTCGCACCTTAGGATACACCATTGATGGTAGATGTAAGTCTGCTATGCTTTTTTCTTGAGTTGGCCACCGTACGCCAATAAGATTTCTTTTCCAGGGTTCAGGATAATGCCTCTAATATCACCTCCTCTGTGGGCACTATATTTGGATCACATCCATTATGATCCCATTTAGACACTACCCAAGTTACTATCGGATTTGACAATTCTCTTTTCTTAGTAACAACCCCTGTGGTTGGAGAATCCATCTTGTGGATGTGCAGATTCTCTCTTGGTCCAGTAAATCTGAGATAGGTCAGGGCTGACATAGCCCCTTTCAGTGTAGTCCTTCGCACACTAATAGGGTCCACACAAAAATATAAATAAAATATATATTCACTTGCAGATTAAGGTGACACCCCTAGCGATACCTTTTTCCCAAGCAGGCATCTTATCTTTATGTAAATGTCAACAAAACTCCCTATAGGAATCTCCTAACTTCTCTTGAGTTGATATAAGTCCCAGTATTCATTCAAGAAGCCCCTAAATCAGGTTCTATCTGTTTTGCTACCAACATGTCACCCCAGTGGTTGTTCACTACTTTAGAAGATGTAAGTCTACTACACCTTCTTCCTAGCACAACCATTGCATATCGAATGGAAACCCCTTAGGTTGGCTAGCTCTACCCCATGACCAGTAGTCTATCCCTTTAGATTTGTAAATCTGAGATAGGACAAGTCTGAGATAGCCCCTTCTTAGTGGTTCCATTGCATACCATCATCATCCATAAATTAAATCTATCAAATTTGACCGAGCTCACATCCCTAGCGGATATGCCATTAATTCAAATAAAACTAAGACAAACAAACCATATGAAATCACATGAAATTAAGATGAAATTAATCTTGACAACTTAGGATTATTTTTTTGTTTAGTTTTATTTTTTGTTTTATTTTTTATTTAGTTATTTTTTGTTTAGTTTTATTTTTATGTTTAGGATTATTTTTTTGTTTAGTTTTATTTCTATTTTATTTTTTAGGTTTAGGTTTTATTTTTTATTTTTTGGTTTAGGTTTATATTTATATTTTTATTTTTTAGGTTTTAGTTTAAGGTTTATATTTTAGATTTATTTTTAGGTTTTATTTTTTAAGTTTAGGTTCGGGTTTATTTTTAGTTTATTTTATTTTATTTATTTTAGGTTTAGTTTACTTTAGGTTTAGGTTTAGGTTTTATCTTTTTTAGTTTTGTTTATTATAGTTTAGGTTTAAGTTTATTTTATTTTTATTTTAGGTATTGGTTTTGTTTTTGTTTAGGGTTTAGGTTTTATTTTTTATTTATTTTTTGGTTTTATTTTTTGCATTAATGTTTAGGTTCAGGTTTTATTTAGTTTTTATTTTATTTTATTTATGTTTTTTTATTTTTTTAATTTAGTTTAGCTTTTTATTTATTTTAGTTTAGTTTTTATTTTTTATTTTATTTTCTTTTAGGTTTTGTTTATGTTTTAGTTTTTGTTTTTATTTTATTTTCGTTTAGATTTTTTTAATTTTTTTAGGTTTAATTAGTTTGGGTTTAGGTGTTTACCTTTTTAGGGTTTAGAATTTAAGTTTTACGGTTTAGGGTTTAGGGTTTTAGTTTAGTTTATGGTTTAGGGTTTAGGGTTTAGGGTTTAAGTTTTAGGGTTTAGGGTATAGGGTTTTTACGGTTTAGAGTTTATGGTTTATGGTTTAGGGTTTAGGTTTTAGTTTAGGGTTCAGGTTTTACTTTAGGATTTAGGTTTTTTTTTAATATAGAACAAATTGATTCAACATTTCTTCTATTGTTTATTTAGTTTATATTATTATTTTTATTTATGTTTAATTTTTATTATTACTTAGTTTAGTTTATTTATTTTAGGTTTATTTATTTTAGTTTAGGTTTTTTTTAGTTTATTTTTTAGGTTTAGGTTTATATTTAAGTTTATTTTTTAGGTGAGTTTTATTTTTATTTTATTTTTTAGGTTTAGGCTTTATTTTTTATTTTAGGTTTATGTTTAGGTTTTTATTTCATTTTAGGTTTAGGTTTAGGTTTTTATTTTAGGATTATTTTTAGGTTTTATTTTTTTTAGTTTAGGTTTAGGTTTATTTTTAGTTTATTTTATTTTATTTAGTTTAGGATTTAAGTTTAGTTTATTTTAGGTTTAGGTTTAGGTTTTATTTATTTTAGTTTAATTTATCTTAGTTTAGGTTTAGGTTTATTTTATTTTGTTTATTTTATTTTTATTTTAGGTTTAGGTTTTATTTCTTGGTTTATTTTTTATGTTTAGGTTTTTATTTTATTTTATTTTAGTTTTCTTTTAAGTTTATTTTATTTTTATTTTATGTTTAGTTTTTTATTTTATTTAGGTTTTTTATTCTTATGTTTCTTTTATTTTTTAGTTTAGTTTAGGTTTTTATTTATTTTATTTTAGGTTATTTTTATTAGTTTATTTTATTTTATTTGTAGGTCTAGATTTATGTTTATTTTAGGTTTTATTTAGTTTAAGTTTAGGTTTTTAGGTTTTTAGTGTTTAAGGTTTAAGGTTTAGGGTTAGTTTTAGGGTTTAGCATTTAGGGGTTAGGATTTAGGGTATAGGGTTTAGGGTTTATGGTTTAGGCTTTTGGGTATAGGGTTTAGGGTTTATTGTATAGGGTATAGGGTTTAGGGTTTAGGGTTTTAGGGTTTAGGGTTTTAGAGTTTAAGGTTTAGGGTTTAGGGTTAAGATTTAGGGTTTAGGGTTTAGTGTTTAGGCTTTAGGGTTTAGGGTTTTTAGGCTTTAGCATTTAGGGTTAGGGTTAGCTTAGGGTTTAGTGTTAGTTCAGGGTTTAGGGTTTAAGGTTTAGGGTTTAGCTTTTAGTGTTTAGGGTTTTAGGCTTTAGGGTTAGTTTAGGGTCTCGAGTTTAGGGTTTTAGGGTTTAGGATTTATGGTTTTGGAGTTTGGGTTAGGGTTAGGGTTTTAAATTTTAGGGTTTTAGGGTGTAGGGTTTATGATTTTGGGTTTTGGGTTAGGGTTAGGGTTTAGGGTTTTGGGTTTAGTATGATTTAGGAGTATAAGGGGTTTAGTTAAGTTATTAATTTAGTTTTATTTTTGTTTATTTTGTTTTATTTATTTTTTTATTTAGAGTTTCTTTTTTTTAATTTAATTTATTTATTAGGTTTATTTATTTTAGTTTAGGTTTTTATTTTAGTTTATTTTTTTAGGTGTAGGTTTAGATTTAGCTTTATTTTAGTTTATTTTATTTTATTTTATTTTGTAGCTTTAGGATTTATTTTTATTTTATGCTTAGGTTTTTTATTATTTTATTTTTTTTATGTTTGGTTTAGGTTTTATTTTAGGTTTATTTTAAGTTTTAATTTTAATTAGGTTTAGGTATATTTTAGTTTATTTTATTTTATTTAGTTTATGTTTAGGTTTAGGTTTTATTATTTATTTTTAGGTTTTATTTTAGGTTTATTGTTTAGGTTTTATATAGTTTTATTTTATTTTATTTTTGGTTTATTTTATTTTTTTATTTTAGGTTTGTTTTTTATTTTTAGGTTTTTATTTTTTTGTTTAGTTTAGGATTTATTTAGTTTAATTTAGTTTAGTTTTACTTTTATTTTTTTTTTCTTTTAGGTTAGGTTTAGGTTTTAGTTTATTTTTATTTTTTTCTATTTAGGTTTAAGTTTTAGCTTTTTAGGTTTAGGTTTGGGCTATGGTTTATGGGTTATGGGTTTAGGGTTTTTTTTTGTTTTGGGGTGGGGTTTGGGGTTTATTTTTTAGGGTTTAGGATTTTTAGGGTTTAAGGTTTAAGTTTTAGGTTTAGGGTTCAAGTTTTAGTTTAGGGTTTAGGTTTTTTGGTTTTTTTTTATTTTAACATAGAACAAATTCAGATTCAATATTTCTTCTTTTCGATTTCCTCAACCAAGTTTTCTAAGACACAAGCGACGACATAGATCAAAAATGAGCATGCATAGAGTAAATCAAAAACCCTAAATAACTAGAACCTTCTCTACTATAAAGACACAGTTCCATAAGAAGTAGATCAGATCAACCGTTCTTAAGTTTCTCCAGATCCAATCAGAACCACCCCAGCCTCTCCAATAGCGGGATCCACCATCATATCCCTGATCTCTCCCTCCACCACCACCACCATGGCTGTAACCTATATTGCTCCTCCCACCTCCATGACCACCACTGCTCTAACCACCACCTCCATATCCACCAGCACCTCCAGATCCCCCACCTCCACTAGGATAAGCGCCACCTCTATCTTCGCCTCCACCGCTAGATCAAGACTCAGCCTGGTTGACGGTGATGTTCCTATTGTCAAGGTTCTGCCCATTCTTAAGGTTTAGGTGTTGGTTTAGGTTTATTAGGTTTTAGGGTTTAGGTTTATTTTTTAATTTATTTAGATACTTTAGGTTTAGGGTTTGGGGTTTAGGGTTTAGGTTTAGGGTTAGGGTTTAGGGTTTAGGGTTTAGGGTTTTATGCTTTTTTAGGGCTTAGGATTTAGGTTATGGTTTAGGGTTTAGGGAGTTTATGGTTTGTAGGTTTAGGGTTTAGGATTTAGGGTTTATTATTATTAGGTTTAGGATTTAGGGTTTATTTAGTGGATCTAATTTATTTTTCATTAATTTTAATTTATTTTAATTTTATTTAGTTTAGTTTATTTAGTTAGGTTTTATTTTAGTTTTTTTATTATTAGGTTTAGTTTTTTAGTTAGTTATTTTTATTTTTATTTTTTTTTAGGTTTAGGTTTTATTTTTTATCTTTTTTGGTTAAGGTTTTATTTTTATTTTATCCTATTTTATCATCATTTAAGAAATAATGAAAAGCATGCAGTCTTAATGCATAATGTAAATATAACATCAAACAATTATGTATACTATCATAAAAGAATAAAAGGTCGGTGTAGTCGGGTACCACTCGAGAGAAAAGATGGGTAGAGATCTACCATTATACAACTGGAATATGAAAGAGTAATTATAATTGTATTAAATGCTATTGGGGTCTTCTTTCTTCTTATCTCCATTTATTTGGTTCCTTCTTTGATTTGAATGGTGCTTGCTTCAAAGGCATCACACCATAAGATAAAGCATTAGCCACTACTCATCCCAATCCCCATAGCACTAATCCTAATTCCTATTACAAAATTACATTTATGTGGCAAAAGTAAATCTATACACAGTAAATCGAGGTTAGCTAAATATATGTATAATCCCAAGCAGTTGTATTTATAATTTTGTCTTAGAACCCTACACTTGGCTAAATAAGCCCACCTGTCCTAACTTAGATTATGCTTAAGGATTTAAGCAACCTATAGAAAAGGCATTCACATTTATTTTTAGGCATCCCTTAAGCATAATCCCCTATAGAAAACATGATTAGGCTATTATTGGCCTATCATCTACTCTATGAAGTATACATCCAAACATTCAATCTAAAATAATACATCATAAAATAAACATGCATCACATCATACACCATCCTTAGAGCTAAAGTGGTGACTTAATTCTAATGTGTGTATTAAGGCTTGTGTGGTAAGTCTTGTTAGCCATTAGTGTTGTATTTTCTAAGTGTAGAAGGATTCAATTTAACATGAAAGGTTGATTTCACTTGAAGTAGTTTAATTGATTTGAGAATTTTAATTTCTTATATTTCATTTGATTACACTTAGCAACTAAGTGTTATAAAGAAAAGAAAAGAGGATTGCCCTCTTTCATCCCTACCTTAAGTCACGTTATAAAGTATATTAGCTTGATTTAGCTCTCTTTAGTGAATGGATTATTAAATGATTTAATTAATCCTAAGTTTAGGTTCACTTTAAATAATCTATTCAAAATCAAAGGCATCTTAATATTAATTTAATATAATTACTAACATGACATATATTAAATCATTCCTTTCCATCATATGTATCGTTATTTAATCCTAAGTGTATCTATACATGCAACATATTTTAGCACACTTAAATGATGAATGTATGTGTATGTTTAGAATTTATATTTTATTTGATTGAATTATTTAAACATATTAATTTAAAACTTTATCCAAATTCTTATACAAAAGGACATAAGAATGAAATTAAATAGGCATGTCGTTGTTAAACTAGGGAAGTGAGGTAATGAAATGAACTACTTGAGCTAGCTAAAACTCGTATTCTTGGGATGTCCTATATATCTATTTGCAATCAAACATATAAAAATTGGTATACATGAACATAGGAAGTAAGCTCCAAATCATATGGCTAATTAATTTAGCCACTTATTCAATTATGAATGCATGCAATTTTAATGCAAAATAAGATTTTCATTCAATAATCACATATACATATACATGTACAAAGATATAGGCAGGTATGTGTCATTGTTAAACGAGGGTGAGGTAATCAAATGACCTCCTTGGGGCTAACTAAAGCCTCGTATCCTCGAGATGTCCAGACTATATACTTGCTTTTCTTGGACACACATGGATGTTTACATAAATGAGAGAAAGAATACCATGCAAAGATTGTATATGTTTGTTGATTGAATCATCTATATATATGAATTAAAACACTATCTAAATTCTAATGTTGAAATACATAGAAATGACATCAAATGGGTACATACCATTGTTAAACCAAGAATGTAGGTAATCAAATGACCTCCTTGGGGCTAGCTAAATGTTCAGGGATGTCTAGACTATATACCATTCAATCTTATATAAATCAACACATGAATAAAGGAAAGAGAACTCAACATTCATACACCTAAGTTATAAGGACATGCATTTCTTATGTATTTATAACTAGAATCATAACACATTATTAATCATTTATAAACTTTTGAAAAAAGAAACATTTGGATTTAATAGTGATAATAGCCACGCATTTATTAAATTAATTCAATACATGCAAGATTACATAAAGGAAATCCATTTTATTTTACTATATTTTGAAAAGATGGATGCATGGATTCCAATGACATACTAAATTTAACATGATTGGAAAAGGACAATGAAATATAAGCTTGTGATTCATTCAATCAAACTAGTTCTTAAGGACAATCAAATCAATAATATTATTTCAAGTAAACCAAAGCTTCTTTGTTAATTAAGTTTTGGATTGATTTGATTTAAGAGGAGAAGAGAAATCATCACTTGCTATTTTAAACCCATTCCCACATTAGTGATTTGATTTAATTTAAGGAAATATAATTAAGTTGATTTTATGGGTTAATTATGTTGAACCGCAATTAGATGAATTAGTACGCCTTATATCACCTTAAAGTAATTAACTAAATAATTATGAGCCAACATGATATGCATGGAAAATAAACCTGCAATGATCCTAAGAAATAAAAGGGGCCTAATGCAATTGGCTCATGATTAATAGTTAATTAGATTAAGGGACTTAACTAATTACTCTTATGATTTTCTCACACAAGTGGATTAACCACAATTTCACTAAACTCCTTTAGGTTATTAAGCACCTAAAGATGTACTCCACGATTTAATTAATTAAGGTCTGATGTGATTATGATTTCAATTTGACTAAGCAATTTAATTGATTAGTTAAATCTTAATTAATTTCATTTTAAAAAAAGGGAGAAATGAACTTAGTGAAAGGGATCCCAACCCTATTCCTTAGTTAACTTACTATTGAATAATGATTAATAAACTTAATTAACCAATTTATTATAGTTCATGGAATTAATTAATCATTAATTAACTTAAAAGAGTAGTTAAGGTTTAATTAGTCAATTTTTCAAATTAAGTGAGCAATAAATCCCAAGAAAATCATGGGAGGAATCAACCCATTAAAATAACCCACAAAATTTGGATTAATTTCTCAAGTAATTAAGGAGTAATTAACCTAATTAATTTTGTAATTAAATAATAATTACTATTCAAAATTAGTTAAGATCATTTTTAATTAATTATCCTCTCAAATACCATTAAAATAACCCACAAAATTTGGAATTAATTTCTCAAGTAATTAAGGAGTAATTAAGCTAATTAATTTTGTAATTAAATAATAATTACTATTCAAAATTAGTTAAGATCATTTTTAATTAATTCTCCTCTCAAATACCATTAAAATGAGTATTTATTTGCATTTTTTGATTTATCTATGATTTTTAAAAGTTTTAACCATTAAAAATGATTAAATAAGCTTAAAAAACCTAATCTATTTAGGCATATGATGATGCGCGCTTTCCACATGGCCATGGATTGGCTACTTAAAACTTATCCTTTAGCCTACATGGTGGCGGGAATGCGCTTTCGCCGCCTATACAATCTAAGATTGGATGTCCATGATTAATCTAGAGCTTACAGATTAAAATAGATTGATGTAGTGGATCTAATCATGACCATCCATTCTCACCTGGAATGGATTGCATGATCTAACATCGCAGTGAGGAAGAATGGAGTGCTCGCATTGCTCACTTAATCCAAGCTTAGCTGGATCAACTCCAAAAGGATCCACTCCTTCATGACATCGATCAGAGGGGATCTAATTGTCATGATCACATGAGATGCAAGTTTCTTCAAAAAGCTCCAATCTATTTTTTCCCAAGGATTAGTTTGGAAGCATACCTCACTGGAGCTCAAGACCGATAGCTTGAATGATTGAGGATGCTTCATCTAGTGGAGAAGAAGCCCTGTTGAGTAGTAATTCGATCAATTCTTTGATGTTCACTCAAAAGACCATGAACCTATGATTTGGAGCTCTTTGATCAAGCCCATCTATTCGAGAAGCTTGGGAAATGATACATTCTTGCTGCGAGGCCTAGGGAAGTTGTCAAAGTTAATTTGAGTTTATGGATAAATGGGAAGTTAAGTCAAAATGGGAGTGTCCTATTTTGGGACTAACGGAATGGCATTTTCTAATCGAGGAACAAACTTAAGCTTGGGGAATGGCTCTAGCGCTCATCTTGGGTAGCTAGGCTCGAGGATTGATTTTGTGTGTGTGTTTGAGTGGAAATGATAGGGTGTGTACCCCCCTTCATCTTGATCGAATGGTGGGATCGGGTTTGGCTTCTAATGGACGTTCTACCATCTCAGGGAGTTATGGGTGGCAGGGAAGAGGTGAGTTGCCTCGGCTTGGTTGGTTGAAGCTGTGGAGGTGGCTGCCAAGGAAGAATCATTGGTGTCCAATGGGTTTCAACTGCTCCAATTGGGAGGCTGAGGTGATCTCACCTCTCATCAATCTTGGTCGACCCAACCACCCCTTGGGTCAGGTTGGGCAGTGTCTTAGGTGCCTAGGTGGACCATTGGGAGAGTACCAAGTGGCCAAGGAATGGAAATGACCACTTACATGGGTGATTTATCTCAAGTGATGCCTTTGAGAAGGGGTAGAATGATCATTTGGCATTGGATTTAATTTAAGTAGATTTGAAATGAGACAAAAGTGGGTTAGTCCAATTATCAAGTCAATTGGAGTTGATTTAGTTATGTTTGGCTCAATTTGACTAATTTAGGTCAAATTGGGTTAGGTTAGTCAAGTTGACCAATTGGTCAAATAGGGTCAAACCAAGGGTTGTTCATATGATCATTTGGGATGTTTTAGTATAAATGGTTTGGTTTAGTTTGTCTTAGATTTGATTTTGGCTCATTTGAATTCATTTGGGTCAAATGGGTTAAGTTGACCAATTTTTCTAAATTGGCCTAAATTGGCTTGTAGGTGTTGGTTTGGGTTTAGTTGACCAATTAAAGATGATTGTATGCTTTGGTTTCAATTAATTTAGATTTTTTTTATTTAAGCCAACTTGAACATATAGGTCACTTTTAAGTACTTCAATTGGGTGAAATCATGGCTTTGGTCAAGTTCAATAATCAATTTGGAATGAACATGAGCCATTGGTTGCAATCAATTTAGTTTTTATTTTGATTTGACCCAAATTGTTATTTAGGCTAATTGTTATTTAGTTAGGAACTGAAGAAGATCCACGCTCAACATACATCAGTTCTTTGTTGGTTGAAATTGAAACCAATGACTTAGGTTGGCTATTAACTAAGTTTAAGGACTACTTTGCATGGAGTTATGAGGAGATTCCTGGATTCACTCTTGACGTAGATCCATAAACTAGTAATAGAGCTTGCAAATCGTATCAAGCAAGATCCTAGATGCATGTGATTAGACATAGAACAAAAGGTCATTTATGAAGTCAAGAAACTAATCATTGATGGCTTCATCCAGGAAGAAAAATATCTTGCCTGGTTAGTTAGCATCGTCTTAGTTACGAAAAAGAATGGCCTCATCTCATGCAGTCTTCTCTTTCATGGATGGCTCATCTGGATATAACCAAATAAAGATAACCCCCGAAGATGAAATAAGTTCTTTTAGAACCTGTTTCAAATCTATTGCTATAAGGTCATTCCTTTCAGCCTTAAAAATGTCGATGCTACATACTAGTAGGCTATGACTTGAATCTTTGATGAACTCATTCATCATCAAGTTGAGTGCTATGTCGATGATCTCGTTATCAAAAGTAGAGAAAAGGAAGACCATCTCTTTAACTTGAGAGTAGTTTTTGAAAAATTAAGACAATTTAACCTCAAAATGAACCCCCTTAGTGTGCATTTGGAGTAGCTTCAGGGAAATTCCTTTGTTTTTTTTTCCAAATCAAAATTGATCTAAGAAGAATAAAGTGATATTAGAAATCCCACTCTAAAAGTTTAACTCAACTCGATCATTCTAAGGGTGGTTGACTAAGATGTTTTATATCCAACTATCGGGAAGATGTCAACCATTCTTAGCACTTGCCAAAAGGATGCCAAGTTTAAGTGGGATGATAAGTGTGAGCATGCCTTCGAAGACATCAAGCATTAGCTGATGATGCCGCTGGTTTTAGCAGCCCCTATCTCGGGAAGTCACTCATACTTTACACTACTGTATTAGATGACTTCCTTGGTGCTTTGTTGGCCCAAGCCAAAGTGAAGGGAAGGAAAATGCACTATACTACCTCAGTCATTGTCTAATCTCTACTGAGGCTAATTATCCACTCATTGAGAAATATTGCTTAGCTTTAATCTTTGCATCCCAAAAGCTACATCACTACATGCTTCCTTACAAGGTGAACTTATACTCTAGGATCATTCCACTGGATCTCATGACAAGGTTTAGGATAAGTCTCTGGCTCCTTCCTCCTAACTATTTCAAGTGTCTAGCCCTTCCTTGAGGCTCCCACTTAGTAGTTGGTAGATAGCACCTATCCCACGATGACAAACTATCTCGATGATCAATTTTTCTTGTAAAGTTGAAGGCCTACATGCTTTCATTATATATTGATTGTTTCACATCAATGGGTACCTTAGGTTGGTTGGTTCTCACTATGCTGATGGATAAACCACACATGCTGACAGATACATCTTAGGTTGGTTGGATCTCGCACCTTAGGATACACCATTTATGGTAGATGTAAGTCTGTTATGCTTTTTCTTGAGTTGGCCACCGTACGCCAATAAGATTTCTTTTCCAGGGTTCAGGATAATGCCTCTAGTATCACCTCCTCTGTGGGCACTATATTTGGATCACATACATTATGATCCCATTTAGATTTACCTGTACAATTCTCTTTTTCTTAGTAACCCCCATGGTTGGAGAATTCATCTTGTGGATGCGATTCTCTCTGGTCCAAGAATGAGATAGTGTAGTGACATAGCCTTTCGTAGTCCTTTGACACTAATAGGGTCCACACAAAATATAAATAAAATATATATTCACTTGCAGATTAAGGTGACACTGGCTACCTTTTTCCCAAGCAGGCATCTTATCTTTATGTAAATGTCAACAAAACTCCCTATAGGAATCTCCTAACTTCTCTTGAGTTGATATAAGTCCCCAGCGGCATTCACTCAGTAGTCGCCCCTAAATCAGGTTTTATCTATTTTTCTACCAACATGTCACCCCAGTGGTTGTTCACTACATTAGAAGATGTAAGTCTACTACACCTTCTTCTTAGCACAACCATTGCATATCGAATGGAAACCCCTTAGGTTGGCTAGCTCTACCCCATGACCAGTAGTCTATCCCTTTAGATTTGTAAATCTGAGATAGGACAAGTTTGAGATAGCCCCTTCTTAGTGGTTCCATTGCATACCATCATCATCCATAAATTAAATCTATCAAATTTGACCGAGCTCACATCCCTAGCAGATATGCCATTAATTCAAATAAAACTAAGACAAACAAACCATATGAAATCACATGAAATTAAGATGAAATTACTCTATCAAATTTGACCGAGTTTATTTTATTTTATTTAGTTTAGGGTTTAGGTTTAGTTTTTATTCATTTTAGTTTAGGTTTAGGTTTATTTTATTTTGTTTATTTTAGGTTTAGTTTTTTTCAGTTTAGGGTATAGGTTTTTTTTTAAATATTTTGGTCTTATTTTTAGGTTTATTTTTTAAGTTTAGGTTTTTATTTAGTTTTTATTTTATTTTATTTTTATTTTGTGTTTAGTTTTCATTTAATATTGGTTTTATATTTTAAGGTTTATTTTAATTTATAGTTTAGTTTGTGTTTTTTTATTTTATTTTATTTTATTAGGATTAAGTTTAGATTTTTTATTTTATATTTTTATTTTATTTGGGTTTATGTTTTTTTATTTATTTCATTTTTAGATTTTAGGGTTTAGGGTTTAGGGTTTCGGGTTCAGGGTTTAGGGTTTATGGTTTAGGGTTTGGGGTGTAGACTTTCGGCTTTAGTGTTGTAGGTTTTATGATTTAGGGTTTGGGGTTTAGGGTTTAGTGTTTTAGGGTTTAGGGTTTAGGGTTTTAGGGGTTAGGGTTTTAGGTTTAGGGTTAGGGTTAGGGTTTTTTTTTTTAAATTTGTCTATTTTCTTAATTTATTTTAAATCAAGAACCCAGGTTTTTAGGTTTTGTTTTATTTTATTTTATTTATTTAGGTTTATTTTATTTTATTTTATTTATGTATTTTATGTTTAGTTATTTTAGTTTAGGTTTAGGTTCACGCTTATTTTTTTTATTTAGGTTTATTTTATTTTTTTTTTAAGTTTTATTTTATTTTTATTTTAGTAGTTTAGGTTTTATTTTAATTTTTTAGGTTTAGGTTTTAGGTTTTTATTTTAGGTTTTATTTTCTAATTTAGGTTAAGGTTTTTTTTTTAGTTTATTTTATTTTATTTAGGGTTTTGGTTTAGGTTTACATTTTCTTTATTTTAGGTTTAGGTTTTATTTATTTTAGTTTTGATTATTTTAGTTTAGTTTTATGTTTATTTTACTTTTATTTTAGGTTTATCCTTTTTTTTAGTTTAGTGTTTACCATTATTTATATTTTATTAGGTTTTATATTTAAGTTTAGGATTTTATTTAGTTTTTATTTAATTTTATTTTTGGTTTTTTTTATTTTAGGATTAGCCTTTAGTTTATTTAGGTATTTTAGTTTTTTATTTTAGTTTAGATTTTTATTTATTTTATTTTATTCTAGTTTTTATTTTTTATTTTTTTAAGTTTAGGTATAGGTTTAGGTGTTAGTTTAGGGTTTTTACTTTATTTTATTTTTCTATTTTATTTTGGGTTAGGTTTTTTATTTATTTTATTTTTTTAAATTTTTTAGCTTAGGTTTAGGGTTTATGGTTAGTTGAGGGTTTAGGTTGTGGGTTTTAGAGTTTAAGGATTAGGGTTTAGGGTTTAAGTTTTAGGGTTTAGGTTTAGAGTTTACAATTTTAGTGTTTAGGATTTAAGGTTTAGAGCTTAAGGTTTAAGGTTTAGGGTTTAGGTTTTAGGTCTAGGGTTCAGGTTTTAGTTTAGGGCATAGGGTTTTTAGTTTTCATTTTTTTTAATAGAGAACAAATTTTGATTCAACATTTCTTCTTTTTGATTTTCTCAACCAAGTAACATACCAAGTTTTCTAGGACACAAGCGATGACATAGATAAAAAATGAGCACACATAGAACAAATTAATGACCCTATATAACTAGAATCATCTCTACTATAAAAACACAGTTCCATAAGCACCACTGCTCCTCCCACCTCCATAAATTTGCTTCACCGACCTCTATATCCACCAAGCACCTCAGGATCCCCACCACCATTATGATAACCAGCCTCCATCACTTGGATCAGATGAGTTGTGGTGATGTTCCTGCCGTGTCTCGCCCATTCTTAGGGTTTAGGTTTAGGTTTAGGTTTAGTTTTAGGGTTTAGGTTTATTTTTTAATTTATTTAGTTACTTTAGGTTTAGTTTAGGGTTTGGGGTTTAGGGTTTAGTTTAGATCGTTTTAGGGTTTAAGGTTTAGGGTGTAGGGTTTAGGGTTTAAGGTTTAGGGTTTAGGATTTGGATTTAGGATTTAGGTTTTTTAGGATTTAGGGTTTGGGGTTGTAGGTTTATTGTTATAAGTTTAGGGTTTAGGGTTTAGTGTTAGTTTTAGGGTTTAGTGTTTAGGATTTAGGGTTCAGGGTTTTTTCTAAAATTAAATAAACTCATATGTTAAGGTTTATTTATTTTATTTAGTTTATTTTTATTTATTTTAGTTTATTTTAATTTTTTATTTTTATTTAGTTTTATTTATTTATTTTAGTTTAGGTTTTTATTTTAGTTTAATTTTTGCATTTAAGTTTATGTTTAGGTTTATTTTTTTGTTGAGTTTTTTTTTTTAGGTTAAGATTTTATTTTTAATTTTTAAGTTTAGGTTTAGGCTTTTATTTTATTTTTCAGGTTTTGGTTTTAGGTTTATATTTTAGGTTTATATTTTATTTTTTATTTTTTAGTTCTAGTTTATTTTAATTTTTAGTTTATTTTATTTTATTTAGTTTTGGCATAGTTTATTTTAGGTTTAAGTTTAGGTTTTATTTATTTTAGTTTATTTTATTTTATGTTTAGGCTTATTTTATTTTATTTATTTTATTTTATTTTTTTAGATTTTTTTTTAGTTTAGGGTTTAGGTTTTATTTTTAGGTTTAGGTTTTTATTTAGTTTTTATTTTATTTTATTCTTAGGTTTTTATTTTATTTTATTTTATTTTTTAGGTTTGGGTTTAGGTTTTAGTTTAGGCTTTTATTTTATTTTATTTTATTTATCAAGTTTAGGTTTTTATTTATTTTATTTTATGTTTATTTATTTTAGGCTTAGGTTTTTTAGGGTTTTAGGGTTTAGGTTTAGAGTTTTTTTTTAAGATTTTTTAGGATTTTTAAAGTTTTTAAATTTAGGGTTATTTAGGGTTTATTTTTTAGGTTTAGGATTTTTAGGGTTTATGGTTTAGGCTTTAGGGTTAGTTTAGGTTTTAGGGTATAGAGTTTTGTGGTTAGGGTTAAGATTTAGGGTTTAGGGTTAGTTTAGGGTTTAGGGACTACAGTTTTTTAGGGTTGCAGGTTTAGGGTTAGTTTTAGGGTTTAGGATTTTAGGTTTAAGATTAAGGAATTAGGGTTATGGGTTTTTTTTTAAAAAAAAATTAAGTAAACCGGTAGGTTTAGGTTTATTTAGTTTATTTATTATTTATTTATTTTTATTTTTATTTTAGTTTATTTTTTAGGTTTAGGTTTAGGTTTATGTTTAATTTTTAGGCTTAGGTTTTATTTTCTTTTTTTATGTTTAGGTTTAGGTTTTTATTTTATTTTTTTAGATTTAGGTTTTGGGTTTTGATTTTAGGTTTATTTTTAGATTTTATTTTTTTTAGTTTAGGTTTAGGTTTATTTTTAATTTATTTTATTATTTTTAATTTAGGGTTTAGGTTTAGTTTATTTTAGATTTTGGTTTAGGTTTTATTTAGTTTAGTTTAGGTATAGGTTTATTTTATTTTTTTATTTTAGGTTTTGGTTTTTTAGTTTAGGGTTTAGGTCTTTTTTTAATTATTTTTTAGGCTTATTTTTTAGTTTGAGGTTTTTATTTAGTTTTTATTATATTATATTTTAAGTTTACTTTATTTATTTTTTATGTTTAGTTTTTATTATATTTATTATTTTTAGGTTTATTTTATTTTTTTAGTTTAGTTTAGGTTTTTATTTATTTTATTTTAGTTTAGTTTTTATGTCTTATTTTATTTTATTTTATTTCTAGGTTTATGTTTAGGTTTAGGTTTAGGTTTAGGTTTTAGTTTAGCTTGTTAGATTATTTTATTTTTTTTATTCTATTTTGGTTTCAGAATTTTATTTATTTTATTTTTAGGTTTTATTTTGTTTAAGTTTAGGTTTTTAGGTTTTTAGGGTTTAAGGTTTTAGGGTTTGGGGTTTAGAGCTTAGGGTTGTAGATTTTAGGGATTAGGATTTATCTTTTTAGGGTTTAGGGTTTAGGGTTTTGGGTTGTAAGTTTAGAGTTTATTTATTTATTTATTTTTATTTATTTATTTTTTTCATTTATTTAAATTAAGTAAACAGGTAGATTTAGGTTTATTTATTTCACTTAGTTTATTTTCTTATTTATTTTAGTTTATTTTATTTTTTTATTTTTATTTTTATTTGATTTCGTTTAGTTAGTTTATTCTAGGTTTATTTATTTTAGTTTATTTTTCAAGTTTAGGTTTAGGTTTATTTTTTTTGTTTTGTCTCATTTTTATTTTATTTTCTAGGTTTAAGATTTATTTTTTATTTTTAAGTTTATGTTTAGGTTTTTATTTTATTTTTTTTAGGTTGCAGTTTTAGGTTTTTATTTTAAGTTTATTTTTAGGAATTATTTTTTAGTTTAGGTTTAGGTTTTTTTTAGTTTATTTTGTTTTATTTAGTTTAGGTTTAGGTTTAAGTTTAGTTTATTTTAGGTTTAGGTTTAGGTTTTATTTATTTTAGCTTAGTTTATTTTCTTTTAGGTTTAAGTTTATTTTATTTTTATTTTAAGTTTATTTTTTTAGATTAGGGTTTAGGTTTTATTTTTTATTTATTTTTAGGTTTATTTTTTAGGTTTAGGTTTTTATTTAGTTTTTCTTTAAATATATTTTTGGTTAATTTTATTTTTATTTTAGGGTTCGTTATTATTTTATTTAATTTTTTTACTTTTTTTTAGTTTAGTTTATATTTTTATTTTTTTTATTTTTATTTTATTTTTAATTTTTATTTATGTTTTTATTATAGGTTTAGGTTTAGCTTTAGGTTTTAGTTTATGTTTTTATATTGTTTTATTTTTTTCATTTTATTTTTGTTTAAGTTTTTTTTATTAATTTTATTTTAATTTTATTTTGTTTATGTTTAGGTTTTTAGCTTTTTATGATTTATGGTTTAGGGTTTAGGTTTTAAGTTTTAATTTTTGTTTATTTTTAGGGTTAATTTTAAAGTTGGTTTAAGTTTATTTTTAGTTTATTCTATTTTATATAGTTTCAGGTTTAGTTTTAATTTATTTTAGGTTTAGGTTTATGTTTTATTTATTTTAGTTTAGTTTATTTTAATTTTGGTTTAGGTTTATTTTATTTCGTTTATTTTTATTTTTATTTTAGGTTTAGTTTTTATTTTTTGTTAAGGATTTTGGTTTTATATTTTATTTATTTTTTGTTTAATTTTAGGTTTATTTTTAGGTTTTCTTATTTTTTTATTTTATTTTTTTTTATTTTATTTTTATTTTATTTTTTTTTTTATTTAGGTTTATTTTATTTTTTAGTTTATTTTTTATTAGTTTATTTTTGTATTTATTTAATTTTATTTTATTTTATTCTAGTTTTTTATTCTTAGGTTTAGGTTTAAGTTTTAGTTTAGGTTTTTTATTTTATTTATTTTATTTTATTTAGTTTAGGTTTCTTTATTTATTTTATTTTTAGGTTTTACTTTATTTAGGTTTAATTTTTAACATTTTTATGGTTTAGGGTTTAGGTTTTAGAGTTTAAGGTTTAGGGTTAGGGTTTAATGTTTAGGGTTTAGGGTTTAGTGTTTAGGCTTTAGGGTGTATGGTTTTTACGGTTTAGGGTTTAGGGTTAGCTTAGGCTTTAGGGTAAGTTTAGGTTTTGGTTTAAGGTTTAGGGTTTAGGATTAAGGGTTTAGGGTTTTTAAAGTTTAGGGTTTAGGGTTAGTTTAGGGTTTAGGGTTTATGTTAGTTTAGGGTTTAGGGTTTAGAGATTAGGGTTTAGGGTTTAGGGTTATTTAGTTTAGGGTTTACAGTTTATGGTTTAGTGTTTTGGGTTTAGAGTTCATGTTTTAGTTTAGGGTTTAAAGTTTTTGGTTTATTTTTTTAACAGAACAAATTCATATTCAACATTTCTTGATTTTCAACCAAGTACCAAGTTTTCTAATACATAAGCGATGAGATAGATAAAAAATGAGCATGCCTAGAGCAAATTAAATGCTCTAGAAAAATGAAACCGTCTCTACTGTAAAGACATAGTTCCATAAGTAGTAGATCGGATTGATCATTCTTTAGTTTCCCTAGTTTCCATCAGAACCACCCCGACTTCTCAGTATCTATCATATCCATCTCATGCCACCACCATGGTCAGTTATTGCTCCTGCATCCATAATAACCATTTTACCACCTCCATATCAACTAGCGACTCCAGATCCTCCACCACCACTGATAACCCCTTTTCTCCTCCACTAGATCTGTTTGGTGATGTTCTATCATCAAGGTTTTGCCCATTCTTAAGTTTAGTTTAGGTTTATGATTATTAGTTTTAGGGTTTAAGTTTATTATTTAATTTATTTAGTTACTTTAGGTTTAGGTTTAGGGTTTAGGGTTTAGAGTTTAGTGTTTAGGGTTAGGATTTAGGGTTTAGGGTTTAAGGTTTAGGGTTTAGGGTTTAGCATTTGGGTTTGGGGTTAAGGATTTAGGTTTTATGGTTTTTTTTAAATTTAGTGAACTAGTAGGTTTAGGTTTATTTATTTTATTTAGTTTATGTTTAATTTATTTTAGTTTATTTTATTTTTTATTTTTGTTTATGTTTATTTTTTATTTTTTTATAGTTTAGTTTATTTATTTTAGGCTTATTTATTTTAGTTTAGGTTTTTTATTTTAGTTTATTTTTTAGGTTTAGGTTTAGGATTAAGATTATTTTTTAGTTGAGTTTTATTTTTGGTTTAGGTTTATTTTTATTTTTTAGGTTTAGGTTTAGGTTTTTATTTTATTTTTTTAAGTTTAGGTTTTAGGTTTTTATTTTAGTTTACTTTTTGGTTTTTGTTTAGTTTAGGTTTAGGTTTATTTATAGTTTATTTTATTTCATTAAGTTTAGTTTTAAGTTTAGGTTCAATTTTTTTGGATTAGGTTTAGGTTTTATATAATTTATTTTATGTTTAACTTTATTTTATTATGTTTATTTTATATATTATTTTTAGGTTTATGTTTTTTTTTTTACTTTAGGGTTTAGGTTTTATTTTTTATTTATTTTTAGGTTTATTTTTTAGTTTTAGGGTTTTATTTAGTTTTTATTTTATTTTATTTTAGGTTTATTTTATTTTTACTTTAGGTTTAATTTTTATTTTATTTAGGTTTTTTAATCTTAGGTTTATTTTTTTTAGTTTATTCAGGTTTTTATTTATTTTATTTTTGTATTTTTTTAGTTTATTTTATTTTAATTTTAGGTTTAGGATTATGTTTAGGTTTTAGTTTAGGTTTTTATTTTATTTTATTATTTTAATTTATTTAGATTTAGGTTTTTTATTTATTTTATTTTTAGGTTTTATTTTGTTTACCTTTAGGTTTTTAAGTTTTTAGGGTTTAGGGTTAGTTTAGGGTTTAAGGTTTAAGGATTAGGCTTTAGGGTTTAGGGTTTAGGATTTACGGTTAGTTTAGGATTTAGGGTTTAGGGTTTAAGGTTTTAGGGTTTATGGTTTTAGGGTTTAGGGTTTCGGGTTTAGGGTTCAGTGTTTAGGGTTTAAGTTTAGGGTTAGGGTTTAGGGTTTAAGGTTTAGGGTTTTTTAGGGTTTAGGGTTATATGTTTAGGGTTGTAAGTTTAGGGTTTAGGGTTTAGGGTTTAGGGTTTATGATTTTGGGTTTAGGGTTTATGGTTTAGGGTTTAGGATTTTTCTTTTAGATTAAAGCCGATGGTTTAGGTTTATTTAATTTATTTAGTTTATTTTGGTTTAATTTATTTTTTTATTTTTATTTAGGTTTATTTTTAATTTTTATTTAGTTTAATTTATTTATTTATGTTTAGGTTTTTTTATTTTAGTTTATTTTTTAGGTTTAGGTTTAGGTTTATTTTTATTTTATTTTTTAGGTTTAGGTTTTTTTTAGGTTTTTACATTATTTTTTTGTTTTAGGTTTAGGTTTTATTTTAGGTTTTATTTTTTTAGTTTAGGTTTAGGTTTATTTTTAGTTTATTTTATTTTATTTAGTTTAGGGTTTAGGTTTAGGTTTTATTTATTTTAGTTTAGTTTATTTTTGTTTAGGTTTATGTTTATTTTATTTTTTTATTATAGGTTTAGGCTTTTTTTTGTAGTTTAGGGGTTAGGTTTGATTATTATTTTTTTTAGGTTTTATTTTTTAGGTTTATTTTTTAGGTTTAGGTTTTATTTAGTTTTATTTTATTTAGATTTTGTGCCACCATCCTTCAAGATCTTTGGTGGCATTGGAAGCCCACGATAACACATTCCACAGTTTTGAGCCAGCTATTGCAACACCTGTGGCAGCAATGCACTCCTCTTCCACCTTTTCGTTAGCAATCTATTATTTGTATCTGATTGGTATGCCAAACTGCCCAATGGTTCGGTGAAGACTTTTGCTAAGTTAGAACACCTCTTCATGAAGAGGTTTGCTAGAGCTCAGCAGAGGGTGACTGTAGCGACCTTATTGTAGAGAAACAGAAACTCAATGAGTCTCATGTTGATTATATTCTCAGGTGGCAATTTGAGCATGAAATGTAAACTATAGCTATCCGAATATCATTCCATTGAGCTTCTTCTCAAGAATATCCATGGCTCGGTCACCTTCATTCTTTAGGGCTTTACCATCATAACATTTGAGAAATTAATCAACAAGGTGGCTAGCAAAGAAAGCCAAATGGTTTTCCTTTCAATCATCAGTGCATGAAGATATTTGAGAAGAATCCAGGGGATGGTCTGATGGGAGAGGAAGTAGAGAGTTCAATAGGAGAGACTACAAGCTCCGCCGCCTCCTTTGACACCACCTCTTCCACCACCTTGGACATCATACCATCCATCACAGCCACCACGACAACCATTTCCACCACCTCAGTAGCCTACCCAGCAGTGGTATTCATATCGATCACCATGTAGTTACTTTCCACCTACTCATGCCGATAGATTGAATAAGCCATATTCATTCAAGAGGGAGGTAGTAAGAAAAATCTTTAAGAATCTCTTAAAGATAGTTGACTTTAAGTTACCAGAAGCCTAAGAAGCTGGAGGAAGTGTCAAAAGCGATGACCTTAGATATTGCCCCTACCACCACATGTTAGGTCATGTCTTAGAGGATTGTATCACTTTTATGGACTAGCTTAAGTGTAGCTACAAGTTGAGAGCCATAGTTATCCCTAAGGAATACTTATTAGAGCAACCATCCAGTTATGTTAGAGTAATCATTGGGATACTTGCGATCCTTTTAAGACCAAAGAAGTTTAGGATATCTTCCTATCCTGAACCTCTAAGAAGATCATTTTTAAGATCAAAAAGCTTTCCTTACAGGTGCCTGAAGTAGCTCAAACCTCAATCACCAAGGAAGGTTTGCTAGTTGTAAAGGACAATCGGGGAAGGTTACATCCCAACAGGTAGTACACCATACTTTGGGATAGTCCGGTAGCATGGCCACCATCCAGTCAATTACTCCCTCCATTTACTACCACCTCTTCTACTAGCTCCTCTTCTACTGGTAGGAGCATAGTATTTGCTGATAAAGGAACTAAATTCCTTACTCTGATTACTTTATTTGATTTCTATCATGTACCTCCACCCAAAAAGAAATTAATGAAAAGGCTAATTCTACTTATATATTATCTAGTTCTGGTGCTCTTGATTTTATTCTTATTGAAAGCTCTCTGGTTCTAAATAAAAATAATAGCTCTAGTAGTTCCAATCCTTTCCTTTTGATTCAAAGTCACTCCTTCTAAATCAATGGGTTCACCTCTTGAAATTAACTTGGAGTCAGTGACTCGAGGATCCCATAAGAAAAGGCAGGTATGCGATGAGAAGGTAGAATTTTCCACAAGCTCATCATTCCAAGAAGTCATTGAAGTCAACCTATGTAGTGGAAATGTTCTACCTCCTATGGTAACACCTCAGGATAAGGGTAAGCAAGTCATTGGTTCCAGTGAGTAGATAGCCCCTCCATAGGATGCTCCACCCATGGATATGCTTTTGGAGGACCAAGCCAGAGTTGATTACAATGTCCTAGCTCACCTTAGAAAGTTTCCAGCTAAGTTAAGCATATGCAACACCCTTATCTTATCCAAAGAGATGAGGGAATATCTAATCAAGGCCTTACTTGATCTAGAGATATGCTTAACTCAATTGATTTCTACTAAAGAGGACTCATATTAAACTAGGTTCTTAAGTTCTCTATGGAGGCAAGCCTCCATACTTAAGTATATCATAGGAAATGAAATTTTTTAAGAATACTCTTGATCAAAGTAGACAATTATCATCTAAAAAGATTTCAAGGTTAGATTATCAAAGGATTGGATATATTTGGAAAAGCAAGTGGGAAAGTTCAAGGAGAAGACTTATTTTTGGAATCCAGTTAAAATAAGTAGGAAATACTCATGATATTAGAAAGCCTAGCGAGCATTCCAATCTATCCTATAATTAGGCTTTATAATTTTGAATTTGAGGAGATTTATATGTTTTGAGTTGAAATTTAATTAGATTACTAGGGCTTGTAATCCACTAACAAAAGGGTGTGGGAATGCTTAAGAGATAAGGATTTACCCTCATAGCCTGAAAGAAATAGGTTCCATGGATCCTAAATCTAGGGAGCTTTATTACAAACTAAAGCATGACCTAAATCTAAGCGATATGTGGACATAATTGTAACTTTCATAAGAGAAATAAATTGTTCGACTTCTGGACTTATAACTGCCTGAAGTGATCGCCAGCTAACTTCTCCTACAATTTTAAAACCATATAATCCAATCTTATGAATTGCAAGATAGCTAGGGTAGTTATTTAATTAGAATGAACCTAAAGTCCTAAACACACTTCCTAAGAGACTAGAGCATGAATGGTATGGCATATGACTTAATCTATAGATGCAAAATCTTTTCAAATTTTATTTCATTATAGGCATATTATTTTGATAGAGCCTTTAGGATTTATTATGCCTAAATGCATGATGAAATAGGTTATGTGTCAAATAAACTAGAAGAAGGTGTTCTCCACCACAAGGGATGTCCTCACAAGTCAAGCATTCCTTTATTGTGCAAGGATGGAGATCCTTCCTGTTCAAAAGAGAAAGAATATGCATGCATGATGTGAAACATACAACCATATAGCTAAGGGGTTGCAAAATATTTTAATTATCTTATTTATGTCTTTGGCTTTATGATGAGGTTATGAGTTGTTTAAAATTTAGTTATGAGTCATTAGTTGGGTAGGAAATTTTTTTTTTACCTAAGATGCTAATCTTATCCAACCCACACGTTAAAGCATCAATCATTTAAGTAACTATCAAAAGTATTCCATCCTAATGCATAATGTAAACATACATCAAACAATTATATAAACTATCATAAAAGAATAAAAGGTTGGTGTGGTCAAGTACCCTACAAGAGAGAAAAGATGGGTAGCCACCCTTATACAACCTGGAATATGAAAGAATAATTATAATTATATTAAATGCTATGGGGTCTTCTTTCTTCATATCTCCATTTTTGATTTGGTTCCTTATTTAATTTGGATGGTGCTTACTTTGAAGGCATAGGGAACCCCAGGATAAATTCTTCTAGCCACTACTCATCCTAATCCCCCATAGCACTAATCCTAATTCCTATTGCAAAAAATACATTTATGTGGGAAAAGTATATCTAACTACACCTGTAAAATAGAGGTTAGCTAAATATACATATAATCCCAAGCAGTTGTAACTATAATTTGTACTTAGCACCCTACACATGGGTGATTAAGCCCACGTGTCCTAACTTGGATTATGCTTAAGGATTTAAGCAACCAGCAAAAAGAGCACTCACATTTATTTTTAAGCAACTCTTAAGCATTGTCCCTTGCAAAAAACATGATTAGGCTAAAATTGGCCTATCATCTAGTCTACAAAGCATACACCCTAACATTCAATCTAAAATAATCATCATAAAACATACATCACATCATACATCACCACTTAGAGCTATAAGTGGTGACTTAATTCTAATGTGTGTATTAAGGCTTGTGTTGCCCTCTTTCATCCCAACCTTAAGTCACATTTTAAAATATATTAATTTGATTTAGTTCACTTTAGTGAATGTCTTATTAAATGATTTAATTAATCCTATGTGTATCTATACATGCAACATATTTTAGCACAATTAAATCATGAATGTATGTGTATGTTTCAAATTTCTATTTTATTTGATTAAATTATTTAAACATATTAATTTAAAACTTTAACCAAATTCTTATACAAAAAGGACATAAGAATGAAATTAAATAGGCATGTGCCATTGTTAAACCAGGGAAGTGAGCTAATCAAATGACCTCCTTGGAGCTAGCTAAAATCTCATATTCTCAGGATGTCCAGCTTATATACCCATTTGCATTCAAACATATGTAAATTTGTATACATGAACATTTGAAGTAAGCTCCAAATCATATGGCTAATTAATTTAACCACTTAGGCAATTATGAATGCATACAATTTTAATGTTAAATGGGATTTTCATTTACTAATGACATATACATATACATGTACAAAGATATAGGTAAGTATGTGTCATTATTAAACCACAAAATTGAGGTAATCAAATGACCTCCTTGGGGCTAACTAAAGCCTCATATTCCTAGGATGTCCATATAGTATACTTCCTTTTCTTGGACACACATTGATGTATACATAAATGAGGGAAAGAAAACCATGCAAAGATTGTATATTTTTTATTGAATCATTTATATATATGAATTAAAGCTCTATCCAAATTCTAATGTTGAAATGCATAAGAATGAAATCAAATGGGTAAGTGACGTTGATAAACCAGGGAAGTGAGGTAATCAAATGACCTCCATGGTACTAGCTAAAGCCTTGTATTCCCGGGATTTCCACTATATACCCATTACCATTCAATCTTATATATATCAACACTTGAATAGAGGAAAGAAAACTCAACATTCATACACTTAAGCTTTAAGCACATGCATTTCTTATGTATTTATAACTAGCATCAGAATAAATATAATTATTTATTTATAAGCAATTGAAATATATATTTGGATTTAATAGTGATAATAGCCACACATATATTAAATTAAATCAACACATGCAAGCTTAGATAAAGGAAATACATTTTATTTTACTTGATTTTGAAAATATCGATGCATGAATTAAAATGACATACCAAATCTAACATGATTGGAAAAAGGATAATGAAATATAAGCATGTGATTCAATCAACCAAACTAGTTCTTAAGGACAATCAAATCAAATATGACTATTTAATGCAAACCAAAGCTTCTTTATTAATTAAGTTTTAGATTTGATTTGATTTAAAGAAAAGAAAACAAATCATCACTTGCTATTTTAAACCCATCCCCACATTAGTGATTTGATTTAATTTAAGTAAATGTAATTAATTTGATTTTATGGGTTAATTAATTTGAATCCTTAATTAGATGAATTAATTACCCTTACCTATGTCACCTAAAAGTAATTAACTAAATAATTATAGCCAACATGATATGCATGGAAAATAAACTTGCAATGATCCTAGGAAATAAAATGGGCCAAATGCAATTTGCTCATTATTATTAGTTAATTATATTAAGGGACTAAATTAATTACTCTTATGGTTTTCCCACACATGTGGACTAACCATAATTTTATTAAATGCCTTTAGGTTATTAAACACCTAAAGATCTACCCCATGATTTAATTAATTCAGGTCTGATGTGATTATGATTTCAATTTGATTAAGTGATTTAATTAATTGGTTAAATCTTAATTAATTTCATTTTAAAAAAGGGTGAAATGAACTTAGGGAAATGTGTCACATCCGTATTCCTTAGTTCACTTACTATTGAATAATGATTAATAAACTTAATAAACTAATTTATTACTATTCATGAGATTAATTAATCATTAATTAACTTTAAAATGTAGTTAAGGTTTAATTAGTCAATTTTCTTAACTAAGCGAGCAATAAATCCAAAGAAAATCAAGGGTGGTAGAAGTCATCCCATTAAATTAACACACAAAATTTGGGATTAATTGCTCTTGTAATTGAGGAGTAATTAAGCTAATTAAATTTGCATTTAAACCTTAATTACTATTTAAAATTAGGTAAGATCATTTTAATTGATTCTCCTTTGAAATACCTTTAAAATGAGTATTTATTTACATTTTCTTATTTTTCTATGATTTTTTATGATTTTTACAAGTTTCAGCCATTAAAAATGACTAATTAAGCCTGATTAAAGCATAATCATGTTGGTGCCATGTGGCGTGGTGATGTAGTGCACTTTCCACATGGTAATGTGGGATTGGCTACTTAAAACTTATCTGACTCTATGCCTACATGGCGGCGATGGATGCGCTTTCTCATCCACCATCCAATCTAAGATCAAATGGCTATGATTAATCCCACAGCTTAATAAGATTAAATCAGATCAATCTAGCAGATCTTATCATGATCGTCCATTCCGATCACGTAGAATAGATGGTGCATGATCTAATGTCACATAAGTGTGCGAGAATGGAGCTCGTCTGCCATTGCTCACTTGATCTAAGCTTACCCGAGCTCAGATCAACTCTAAAAGGATCCCATACCTCCACGACATTGATTGGAGGGGATCCAATGGTTAAGATCATACGAGATGCAAGTTTTCTTCAAAAAGCTCAAACCCATTTTTTCTTAACGATCGATTTTGGAAGCATACCTCACCGGAGCTCAAGATCGATGGCTCAAATGATTGAGGAAGCTTCATCTAGTAGAGATGAAGCCCTTTTGACCAGCAATTGGATCAATTCCTTGATGTTCACTCAAAAGGCCATGAACTGATAATTTGGAGCTTGACTTTGATTGAAGTCCCACCTTTAATGCTTGGAAGCTTGGGAGATGATTCGTTCTTTGTCGATGAGGCCTAGGGAAGGTGAGTGCAATGTTAATTTGAGTTTGATGGAGAAATGGGGAAGCTAGGTCAAAAATGGGAGTGTCTTATTTTGGGATTGAGGGGAATGGCATTTATCAATTGAGGAACAATTTTTGGAGCTTAGGGAATGGATCTAGGCTCATCTGCTAGGGCTCTCAGAATGATTTGGATTAAGATGTGTCCATTGGATAAGTCATATGGCTTGAAGGGTTTCTTGTTTGGATTTCATCATGGGCTTCAATCATTTGGTTTTGTAATTTGGGCTTGGATTTGGATCAATTTGATGCTGAATTGAACTTGGTTGGTTTGAGAAGGTGAACATGGATTTGGGTTGCGGTGGGTGGATTATCTTAATCCTAAGGCATAACCTAATCATGGTTACCCTTCTAAGTCTTTAGGCTTAGGTTAAGTATTTACATATTTGTTGAAGTTTCTTATGACTAGGGAAGTATTGTCTAGAGATCTAAGTCTAAGATAAGAAGATTGAATCTACACTCCAAAAGTGAGGTGAAAAAGGGCTCCATATTGTTGCCCTTGAGATAGATGATTGGAATCTGAGCCATTATTCATTATATACTGGATACATCTTTCAACACTTTGGTTGTGAGAATGGATACATGAGAACACATTATTCTCTACATCATTTATGAAGTTTATAGATGTGGGATCATCTACTTGTCAAAGGAGATCTCAATCCATTTACAGTTCATGAGGTCAACATATGAGGATGCGTTCAAAATCAACAAGTCTATTCTCAAAACTTGGGCCATGTTTAAAAGAAAAGAAAAGAAAAGAAAACAAAAAAAATGGAAAAGAAAATAAAGGGCGAAAATAAACTTGGAGGAGGAAGTGGATCTTAACATTGAATTCCACCATAGTTCATTACACCATTGAGATTGGTAGGATGACTAACCTCCAAAGCAAGGAAGAGGAGGCAGGTTGAGGAAATGGGTGAAAACCTCTTTGTGGACATGAAGATATGTCCCAACTAGAGGACACACTTTATATATAGACATAGAATCTAGTTCATAGGATGAGTCTTATATGGTTGCACCGAAGCTCTTCTCAGTAGTAGATTCCCTTGGAGGTGACACTTGAGCTAGATAGTGATGAAGATTGGGATCCAAAGCAAAGCATAAGTGTATCGAAGTCCATATGTGAAACAGTTAGGCATCTGTTGGGAACCTTAGCTCTAATCCCACTTTCCTCTCAAAAAGCTGAGGGTTTGGTAGTTAAAGAAGCCCCTAAGTCATCCATAGGTGTGACCAGAGGTTCTTTGAGCATCATCCAAGTCAAGAAGTTGATGTAGAACTTGAGGATGATTCATATATAAAGGTTTAATAGAATTACCTTGTGATTAGTACTTTCTTGTGTTCATAATTTGTGAAAGGGTTAATCCACATGGGTCAAGGTATAGGTCATTACTTCAAAGAATATGGAAGAACAAATGCAAAAGCTCTCAATCAAGACTAACACTAGGATTGATATAATGGGTCATGATGATGATGATGATTTTGGTCATCATCACCATTTGGAATCGATAGGTTCTTTTCAAGTCACATTAACTCATATGAGGCGTGCTTAGAAACTTGAGATGATGATGATTTTAAAGTCAAAGATGAGGAGTTTGAAAAGAGATCAAGTCAACCATTGATGACCTCAAGGAAATCAACTTAGGCGAAAAGATCCATGCGATACATCCATTCTTTATTGAATGAAATTAAAACCAATGGCGTAGGCTATTGAGTTTAAGTTTGCATTGCATGGAGTTATGAAGAGATGCCTGGGTCCTAACATAGTGGTCCATAAACTAATATAGAGCCTTTTGTTTATCAAAGCAAGAAATAGATGCATGTGATTAGACATGAACAAGTCATTTAAGTCAAGCGATCGATCTTTGGCTTCATCTAGAAGAAAAATACTACCTAGTTATGACATCAAGAAAATGAATGGCCAAATTCATATATACTTTGATTTAGAGATTCAAATAAGGCATGTCCAAAAGATGAATTTCCACTACCAATCCTAGAGCTGATGGTGGACATTGCCTCATCTCATATAATCTTCTTATTAGTGGATGGCTCATCTGGAAATAACTAAATAAAGATTGCCCATAAAGATTAAAGAAACACTACTTTTAGAACCCCATCAGAATCTATTGCTATAAGGTCATGCCTTTCAAAAAATGCTCGGTATTTACATGCTAGCGATATGACTCAATCATTGATGAACTCATCCATCATCAAGTTTAGTGATATGTCAATGATCTCGTGGTCAAAAGTAGAGAAAAGGAAGACATCTCTTTGACTTGAGAGAAGTTTTCAAATAGTTAAGAAAATTTAACCTCAAAATGAACCAAGTGTGCATTTGGAGTAGCTTAGAAATTCTTTGGGTTTTTGTCACACTAGTAATCGATCGAGAAGATCAAAGATTAGAAATGCCACCCCAAAGTTTAACTCAACGATCATTCTAAGGGTGGTTAGAGTATATAAGATGCTTTATATCCAACCTATCGGGAAGATGTCAGCCATTCTCAACACTTGTCAAAAAGAATTCCAAGTATGAGCATGCCTTCAAATACATTAAGCATTACTTGATGATGCTGCCAATTTTAGCAGCCCCAATCCCATGCAAGCCGCTCATACTTTACACTACTACATTAGATGACTCCCTTGGTGCTTTATTGGCCCAAGCAAATGATTAAGGGAAGGAAAATGTACTCTACCACCTCAACCATCATCTAATCCCTACTAAGGCTAATTATCCACCCATTGAGAAGCATTGCTTAGCTTTAATCATTGCATCCCAAAAGAGACTACATGCTTCCTCATAAGTGAACTTAATCTCTAGGATCAATCCACTATAATATCTCATGACATAGTGATATTAGGATGGTTGGCGATGGTCCATGATCCTCTATAGTTTAACATTACCTTCATACCCCTCCATGTGGTGAAAGGATGTAGTGGATTTCTTAGTAGGACACCACTTGCTAACTCTTGCTTGTGATGATCTCTTTGATGAACAAATCATGAATTTAGATACTAGCATTCACTGGAGATGTACATTGATGTGCGGCTTCTGTCAAAGGAGAAGAACCATAATCTACTATTCCTGCAGTAGAAATAGTTCTCTTTTCAGGATCATGATGTGATGAGATTCTCATCATCGCCCAATCCTTGCAATAATAATGTCAAATATGAGGCTCGATTGAGTCTAGATTTTTTATTATAAGCATCCATAACATCAACATCTTCAAGATTCTCAACTAGTTATCAACCAAATCCGTCTTAGGTTATAAAGCTCAGCTCCATTCACAAGTACACCATGGAGTTGTTGGCCCAAATCTTAAAGATTACTATTTATAATATTCCTCGATGAGAGAACACCTTAACGTATGCTTTATCCAAGCTTTCCAAGGAGTTGGCAAGTCTGAAGGATGAGTCAATATCAATAAATGTCCAAAATAGGCAAGTCATATCCCTTATGGATATTGAACTCATCAAAAAGTACTCTCTTAAAGGGGAGGTTACCATTGCCAAGAAGGATGAGGAGTTAGATTGGAGGAAACCATTCATAGATTACCTAAATAAAGGTAAACTATCGTAAGAGAAGTCCCAAGCCCATCAGATGAAATAGAGAGCACTTTCTTATGCTCTTATGGATGATGTCTTGTACTAGAGGTCTTTCAATCAAATGTGGTTATGTTGTTTAGACAAGCACAAAACCCGTAGATGGTATGAGGTACACTTGATTATGATGAGCAACCAATTCCAAGATGAAGCCAAGATCAAGAATAGGATACTCGGCCATCAATGATCATTTGCATGGATAGACTAGGCAATGCCAATGTCAAATACTGTGGTCATCAACCACCCAACATTCTACATCCTACATTAGCCTCATGGCCATTCAGTGTTGGGGTACCAACATAGTGCGTCGATTAATCCTCAGGGTCATCATTCATCTTAGCTACTCTGAGTACTTTTGCAAATGGGAAAAGGTGATTTCACTGAGGTCATAGCTCAATGCTACAATTTTAGGAACCATATCATTATATAGCTTGAGTGCCTTCATGAATTATATCGATAATGTCGCATTCAAGAATGAGATCAACAACTTTGCTCAAAGAAACAACATAGATTGGAGATATTATACCATCAACTATCCAAGGGAAAATGGCTTAGTAGAAGCCTTCAACAAAACTATCATCTAAATCTAAGAAGACACTCAACACATGGTGATAATGGCATGAGTTGTTAGTTGAAAGGGCCTACCACACATATAGAACTCCAATGCCTACTCCTTTTCTTTGGTGTATGAGTTCAAATTTATTCTATCATTAGAAGTCCAACTTTCATCACTAAGGATAGTTGAAGGTAGCAAGATCACAACATAGCAGAATGCTAAGTTACGGTTAGAAGAGATTGAAGGTTTGGAGGAGAGATGCCTACAGGTATGCTAAAACTCAAGTTGTATAAAGCTAAAATGATTCAAGCTAATAACAAGTTGGTCTGTCCTAGAGCTTTTCAAGTAGGAGAGCTTATTTTAGTTTTAAAGACACAGATTATTGCCTGTCATAAGATGGGAGGCAAGTTTGGACCCACTTAGGAAGGCCCTTTTGCCATAGAGAAGGGCTACTAAGGAGGATCTTATTCGCTTATTAATCATAAGGGAGAGCTCCCAATGCTTCCAATCAACGTACCCTACTTAAATAAATATTATAAATCATTTTTTAAAATAATTATCATCAATGAAAATTCTATTTTGATTTAAATCTATTCCATGTTGAAAGTATTTTTATTTATAAATCCTTCACGATGTGTTTTGGGTAGAAGTAAAGAACCTGAGTGACATTTTATCCTTCATCGACATAACACGAACACAAAATACACACAAACATATAAAATAAATACATATCTTTTTATCACTACTCTAAGTTGAGATAAGCGGCACTCACCTACTTTCTGGTGATGATGCTATCTCTATTATGACACCCTAGTGGTCTTCTTGCTTTAGAGGATGTAAGTAGGCTACACTTTCCTTTTTTAGCCACTACACAATGGCAAACCTTGTTGTTGGGCCTTCTGCATGTGGTGGTATACCTCATGTTGGTTTCATTTAAGAGGATGTGAGTCAGCTACACTTTATTCTTGGATTAGCCTTTGTGCACTATCTGGGTTGAGTATAATTGAGGTTTAGGATAGGTCCCCTAGTGGCTCCTTCTCTCCTGACTACTTCAAGTTTGGGTCCAGTCCTTCCTCAAGGCTCCCCACTCAGTAGTCGCTCTAGGTCAGATAGCATCTATGCCACTGATGACACTCTCCCGATGATCAGTTTCACTTGGAAAGTTGTAAGCCTACATGCTTTCTTTCCATATTGATTATTGCACATTGACGAGCACCTAAGGTTGGTTGGTTCTGACTATTCTAATAGATACACCACTCATGCTGACGAATACACTTTAGGTTGGTTGGTTCTCACCCTTAGGATACACCACTCATGGCAGATGTAAGTGTGCTACGCTTTCTCCTTGAGTTGGCCATGTACACTATTTTCTGTCCTAACACCTCCTTTGTGGGCACTATATTTGGATCACGTTCTTTGCATCCCCATTTAGACATTACTCGGGTTACTATCAGATTAGGCAGTTCCCCTTTCCTAGTAACAACCCCTATTATTGGAGAATCCATCCTATGGATGTGCAGATTCTCATTTGGTTCAATAAATCTGAGATAAGTCAAGGATGACATAACCCCTTCTCAGTGTGGTCCCTCGCACACCTACAGGGTCCATGCAAATATATAAACAAAATATATATTCACTTGTGGATTAGGAGGACACCCCTAGCGGTACCTTTTCCCAAGTAGGCATCCTACCTTTAAGGTAGCATCAGCAAAACTCCTTATAGGAATTGTCTGACTACTCTTGAGTTGATATAAGTCCTCTGCGACATTCACTCAGTAGTCTCCCCTAAGTCGAGTTCTATTTGTTGCTGCTACCAATTGGTCACTCCAGTGGCTATTCCCTACTTTAAAAGATGTAAGTGTGCTACACCTTCTTCACAAGCTTTACAAAGGCAACCCCTTAGGTTAGCTATCTACACTAGACTATCCCTTTGGATTTATAAATCAGATAGGATAAGTTAATATAGCCCCTTCTGGGTCCATCACCAACATAGTCCATAAATTAAATATATCAAATTTGGAGCTCATCTCAATGGATATGCCCTCAATTCAAAATCAAACTAAACCAAACAAACCATATCAAATAACATGAAATTAAGATAAAATTAATCTCAACTACTTTTGAGTTGATATAAGTCCCCAGTGGCATTCATTTAGTAGTCGCCCTAGGCCAGGTTTGATTTGTTGTGCATCCAACAGGTCACCCTAGTGGTTGTTCCTCGCTTTGAAGATATAAGTCTGCTATGCCTTCTTCCTAGCACAGCCGTTGCACTCCAAAAAGAAAACCCTTAGGTTGGCTAGCTCTACCCCACAGCTAGTAGACTATCCCTTTGGATTTATAAACCTAAGGTAGGTCAAGGCTGATATAGCCCCTTCTTAGTAGGTCCATCGCCATGGGTCCATACATTAACTTAAATTAAATGACCCCTGGAGTTAAATCACAACCTTCTCTTTAGTGGGTGCCCCAAATCATATATAAACATGCGACAAATCAAATTCAAAACCAACCTCCCGGTGGAGCCAAATTAAACCAATTCCCGGTAGAGTTAAATCAAAGAAATCCAACCAAACTTATATTCCCCAGATACATCCCCAAACAAATCTATGAAATTAAGCAAATCCAAATCCCAATGGATAGCCCAAACCTTCTTCCCAGTGGAAGGTTCATATACCGTTCCCAGGACTCAGCCATTCTATCTAGTAGATGTGCCTCCACATCAATTAAAATAAAACAAATTAAAGTCAATTCAATCTTAATCTCTGGTGGATTATAGATTCTTATCCCCAGCGGATCTTTTTTCCATAAATCATATAATCAAATTAAATTCAAACCTTATCCTCAATAGATTTTCTTCTTCTATGACATGACCCCTCACATGTCATCTTGCATGTGTGATCCCAGCGATCTCCTCCATGTCCTTGACATGGAATTCTCATCAAATGTTATTTCTTCTCTTATGCACACCTTTAATACTTCAACCAAAAGCCTAACAATGTATTCATTCAAATTAAATTATCTTAACATTGTAATCAACATTTTATGATTTGTGATGGTGCAAGCTCAAACTAACTATACAATATCATGATAAACATATTAGGGTTTAGGAATAAACACTCTATATTATATTATAATATATGATGCTATATTATAATTTGTTATAATATAATATATTGTCTAACATTAGACCTCATTAGTATCACTTAAAAGGAACAAATAACAAAATTTTCACAAAATATGAATAATGTTCATTTTGGATGTAAAATTATTTTATTTTATAGCAAAATTTTGGTGTTGCTTCTTGGTTTATGCCATGAATTTGGCAAAATTCTTCAATCTCAACCTTCAAATTAACATTTATGTGAGTTTTGACCCAATGTATCATAACAAAAGTAAAACATACTAAAATGTAGAATAGTAGTTAGTAACACACCACCACATTCATATATATATGTGAAGTTATATTGTTATGTACATTATATTTTAATATGCTTTCATATAATATATTATCTTACATTACACCATAAAATGAATCACTCTAAGCAAAAAATTTATAAAATTTGGTTGAAAAATGAACATTCAAAATTCCATTCTTTTGATTAAATGACACAGCATAGAACACCCTCAATGATGTTCCCTAAAGCTTACCTTAAATTTGGCCAAACCCCATCAACTTAGCCTATAAATCAATATTTTTATGAATTATACCAGTACAAACTCTACTACATCATACTATAACAAACTAAATATGCTAAACAACAAGTAGTAATACACAATAGTATGTTATAATGCATGATGCTACACTATGTTATGGAATCCTATATTATAATACATTATAACATATTATATTATATTATATTATATTGCATATCACATCACAAGGGATTGCTTAAGATAAAAAATCATAAAATTAGTCTAAATAATAAAAAAACTATATATTTTTTAGTATCACTTACATATTTTAAATTGAAACAATATATTATGATGTCATGCTTTACTTATTATGAATTTGGCCAAATTCCACCATTTTAAAGTCTAAATCAACATTTTTATAAATAATGCTAGTGTAGGCTCAACTACATGATTGTAAAATACTAAAAGAATTTAAAATGCGCAAAATAATATATTGTGATATATGATGCTATACTATGCTACAACATATAATATTTATTTTGAACATAAAATCTTACTTTTTAGACTACAAGTGGTATGCACACCTTTGGTACTACAGCTAATTCCCACTTCAAATTTAACAAATTTCATCATCTAATTTATTAAATCAATATTTTATGATTTATATTAATATAGACTATAGGGCATATCATAATATACTAAAACATTCAAAACATCTTATAACATCCAAAAACACATCACTACATGCTCAAATATATGATGATACATTATACTATAATATATGGTATTATAATATGATTTAAGGTTACGATTTAGGGTATTCAATTCTCCAAAGTCAAGGGAAAGTTGCTTAAAGACATTTTCTTTAGCTACCATAACTATGTTGGGATTAAGTCATTCTTTGGATTTACCCCTAATGATATCTTTATTCAAAGTTTAAAGTTTAGGGTTTAGGGTTAGTATAAATTTTAGGGTTTAGGGTTTAGGGTTAGTTTTGAATTTAGGTTTTAATGTTTGGGGTTTGGGGCTTTAGGATTTAGGGTTTAGGGTTTAGGGTTTAGGGTTTTAGGGTTTAGTATTTCAGGTTTAAGATTCAGGGTTTAGGATTTAGGATTCAAAGTTTAGGTTTTAGGGTTTAGGGTTCATGGTTTAGGGTTTAGGGTTTAATGTTTATGGTTTAGGGTTTTAGGGTTTAGAGTTTAGGTTTAGGGTTTAGGGTTTAGGTTTATGATTTATGGTTTATGGTTTAAGTTTTAGTTTAGTGTTTAGGGTTTAGAGTTTTGGGTTTAGCATTTAAGGTTTCTTTTAATAGAGAATAAATTCAAATTCAACATTTCTTCTCTTCAATTTCATATAATAAGTAGCATCCTTAGTTTTCTAAGACATATTTATGGATAAAAATGAGGACTAATAGAGCAAATTAAAACACTAGATAAGTAGAATCATCTACTATAAAGACAGTCCATAAGCAGCAGTTTACCATTATTTAGTTTTTATGTGCCTCTCAGTAGATCGCCATCATATGATCTCTCCCTTTGCCACCTGTAACCTCCATCGCTCCCTCACCTCCATTATCACGCTCGACCACCACCTCCACATCCACAAGCACCTCTAGATCCCCCACCACCTACGATAACCACATCGTTAACAGATTGAGCCCAATTGGATGATGTTTAGCCATCAAGGTTACGCCCATTCTTAAGGTTTAGGGTTCTTAAAGTTGTAGGTATAGACTTTAGTCAGGTTAGTTTTTATTTAGGGTTTAGGGTTTTAGGTTTAAAGAAAAACTAAGTAACTAGTAGGTTTAGGTTTATTTAGTTTATTTATTATTTATTTTAGTTTATTTTTTAATTTTTATTTAGGTCAAATTTTAATTTTTATTTAGGTTAATTATGTATTCTTATTTAGTTTGGTTTATTTGTTTTAAATTTATTTATTTTAGTTTAGGTTTTTTTAGGTTTAGGCTTAGGCTTACGTTTATTTTTTCAGTTTAGTTTTATTTTTATTTATTTTTTTTTAGGTTTAGGTTTTATTTTTTATTTTAAGTTTAGGTTTAGGTTTTTTATTTTTCTATTTTAGTTTAAATTTTTTTTTTAGGTTTATTTTAGGTTTATTTATTAGTTTAGGTTTAGGTTTATTTTAGTTTATTCTATTTATTTAGTTTAGGGTTTAGGTTTAGTTTAATTTAGGTTTAAGTTTAGGTTTTATTTATTTTAGTTTAGTTTATTTTAGTTTAGGTTTTAGTTTAGGTTTAGGTATTATTTTTTATTTTTTTTAGGTTTATTTTTTAGGTTTAGATTTTTATTTAGTTTTTATTTTAGCTTTATTTTTTTACTTTTAGTTTTTATTTTATTTAGGTTTTTTATTACTAAGTTATTTTATTTTTTAGTTTAGTTTAGGTTTTTATTTATCTTATTTTAGTTTAGTTTTATTTTTATTTTATTATATTTTTAGTTTAGGTTTAGGTTTATGTTTAGGTTTAGTTTAGGTTTTAGTTTTTTTTATTTTATTTAGGTTTATATATTTTTTTCTTTATTTTATTTTTAGGTTTTATTTAGTTTAGGTTTGTTTTAATTTATTTTTGGGGTTTAGGGTTTAAGGTTTATGGTTTAGGGTTTGGGGTTTAGTGATGTAGATTTTAGGGTTTAGGGTTCTAGGTGTAGGGTTTATGGTTTTGGGTTTAAGGTTTTTTATTTTTATTCTTAATTTTTTTTAAATTAAGTAAACTAGTAGGTTTATGTTTACTTTTTTTAGTTATTTATTTTAGTTTATTATTTTTATTTTTTAATTTTATTTAGGATTATTTTTATTTTATTTAGTTTAGTTTATTCATTGGTTTTATATTTTAGTTTATTTAATAGGTTTAGGTTTAGGTTTAGTTTATTTTTTTAAGTTTAGTTTTATATTTTATTTTATTTTTTTTAGGTTTAAGTTTTATTTTTATTTTAATTTTTAGGTTTAGGTTTTTATTTTATTTTTTTAGGTTTAGCTTTTAGGTTTTTATTTTAGGTTTATTTTTAGTATTATTTTTAGTTAGGTTTAGGTTTATTTTAGTTTATTTTATTTTATTTTGTTTAGTTTAGTTTAGATTTAGTTTACTTTAGGTTAGGTTTAGGTTTATTTATTTTAGTTTAGTTTATCTTAGTTTAGGTTATTTTATTTTTTTATTTTAAGTTTAGGTTTTTTTTAGTTTAGTTATTTTATTTATTTTAGTTTTTTTTTTAGTTTAGGTTTTATTTAAATTTTATTTAATTTTTATTTTTTATTTTATTTTTATTTAGGTTTAGTTTTATTTTATTTAGTCTTTTAATTATATTTAGTTTAGTTTAGGTTTTCAATTATTTAATTTTAGTTTAGTTTTTGTTTTTTATTTTATTTTTTTTTAGGTTAAGGTTTATGTTCTTATTTTATTTTATTTTATAAGTTTAGGTTTTGGGTTTTGGATTTTACGGTTTATAGTTTAGTGTTAGGGTTTATGGTTTAGGGTTTAGGGTTTAGGGTTTAGTGTTTAGGCTTTAGGGTTTTGGGTTTTTAGGGTTTAGGGTAAAGGGTTAGCTTAGGATTAAGGGCTAGTTTAGGGTTTAGGGTTTTTAGCTTTTAGGGTTTATGGTTTAGGGTTTAGGGTTTAGGGTTTTAGGTTTAGTTAGGGTTTATTTAGGGTTCTTAGGGTTTATTGGGTTTATTTTTTTTTTTTAATTTTTTTATTTAGCTTATTTTTTTATTTTAGTTTATGTTTATTTTTTTTTGGGTTTATTTTATGTTATTTTATCTTTAAGTTTTTGGTTTATTTTATTATATTTTATTTTTTATTTATTTTGTTTAGTTTAGTTTATTTTTGGTTTAATTTTAGTTAGTATTTATTTTATATTTATTTTAGATTATTTATTTTGTTTTTATTTAGGTTTAGGTTTATTTAGTTATAGTTTAGATTATTTAGTTTATTTATTTTTTTTATTTAGGTTTATTTTTTTTAATTTTAATTTTAGTTTATTTTATTTATTTTAGGTTCATTTAGTTTAGTTTAGTTTATTTAGGTTTAGGTTTAGATTTATTTATTTAGTTTAGTTTATTTAATTTAATTTTATTTTATTTAGGTTTATAGGTTTATTTTTTTTATTTAGTTTATTTTAATTTATTATTTTATTTTTAGCTTATTTTATTTATATTTGGTTTATTTTATTTTTTTATCTATTTTATTTATTTTTTAGTTTTAGGTTTATTTATTTATTTTTTAGTTTAGTTTATTTATTTATTTATTTATTTAGTTTAGTTTAGGTTTATTTAATTTATTTTTTTATTTACTTTATTAATTTTATCTTAGTTTTTTATTTAGTTTTGTTTAGTTTTAGGTTTAGGTTTGTTATTTTATTTATTTATTTTAATTTAATTTATTTTATTTATTTAGGTTTATTTTATATTATTTTAGGTTTTATGGTTTAGTTTAGGTTTATGGTTTATTTAGTGTTTAGGCTTTATTTTTTTTTTTATAGGTTATTATTTAGTTTAGTTTATTATTTAGACTTTATTTTATTTTATTTATTTTAGGTTTAGGGTTTATTTTAGTTTATATTTTAGTTTAGTTTTATTATTTTATTTTTTTTATTTTTTTTTATTTTTTTTATATTATTTTTTTTATTTTTTATTTAGGTTTAGGTTTATTTTTTTAGTTTATTTTTATGTTGTTTTATCTTTAAGTTTAGGTTATTTTATTATTTTTTTTATTTTTATTTATTTATTTTGTTTAGTTTGTTTATTTTGGTTTATTTTATTTTAGTTTAGCTTATTTTATTTATTTATTTATTTTGGATTATTTAGTTTTTTTTATTTAGGTTTAGGTTTCAATTTAGCTTATTTATTTTATTTTAGATTATTTAGTTTATTTATTTTTATTTAGGTTTATTTTATTTTTAGGTTTATTTTTTAATATTAATTTTAGTTTATTTATTTATTTTAGGGTTCATTTAGTTTAGTTTTTAGTTTATTAATTTTTTGTATATTTGATTTTTATTTATTTATTTATTTTATTTTTATCTTAGTTTATTTAGGTTTAGGTTTAGGTTTATTTATTTAGTTTAGTTTATTTAGTTTTATTTTATTTTTTTAGGTTTGATTTAGTTTAGGTTTATTTTTTTATTTAGTTTATTTTATTTATATTTGGTTTATTTTATTTTTATCTAATTTTATTTATTTTTAGTTTTAGGATTTATTTATTTATTTTTTTTTTAGTTTATTATTTTATTTATTTTATTTATTTAGTTTAGTTTAGGTTTATTTTTGTTTTATTTATTATTTTTTTTTTTAGTTTTTTTATTTAGTTTAGTTTAGGTTTAGGATTATTTTTATTTTATTTATTTTATTTATAATTTAGTTTATTTTATTTATTTAGGTTTATTTTATATTATTTTAGGTTTATTTTATTTATTTAGTTTAGGTTTAGGTTTATTTATTTATTTTATTTTAGATTATTTATTTATTATATTTTTATTTTAGTTTATTTAGGTTCTAGGTTTTATTTTTAAAATATATTTTATTTTGTTTATTTTTATTTTAGGTTTATTTTAGTTTAGTTTAGGTTAATTTAGTTTTGTTTAGTTTATTTTTATTTTTATTTTTATTTAGGTTTTTAGGTTTATTTCTATTTTATTTAGTTAATTTATTTTTTAGGTTCAGGTTTAAGTTTATGTTCTTTTTATTTTTTAGTTTTGGTTTTTTTTCAATTTTTATTTTTGGTTGATTTATTTTTATTTTTTATTTATTTAATTTAGTTTAATTTTTTTAATATTTTTTAGGTTTAAGTTTTATTTTTAGGTTTAGGTTTATTTTTGAGTTCTTTTTTTTTACGTATATTTTATTTTTAGGTTTATTTAGGATTTATTTAGTTATTTTAGTTTCTTTATTTTTTTTTTAGTTTATTTTTATTTATTTAATTTTGTTTATTTTATTTAGTTTAGGTTTAGGTTTATTTAGTTTAGTTTAGGTTTTAGCATTAGGTTTAGGTTTAGGTTTATTTAGTTTTTTTTTAGGTTTTGTTCAGTTTATTTTATTTTTTAGTTTATTTAAGTTTAGGTTTAGGTTTATTTTTATAATTATTTTATTTAGTTTATTTTATAATTTATTTAGGTATATTTTTAGGTTTTTATTTTATTTTATTTTATTTATTTTAGTCTAGTTTAGTTTAGTTTAGTTTATTTATTTTATTTATTTTATTTTTTTTTTATTTATTTTTATTTAGTTTTATATTTTATTTTATTTTATATGTTTTTTATTTTTTAGGTTAGGTTTTATTTATTTATTTATTTAGTTTAGTTTTTAGTTTTATGGTTTATTTATTTTAGTTTATTTTTTTTTTAGGTTAATTTTGTTTTTAGGTTTATTTATTTTATTTATTTTTTTTTTGTTTTATTTATTTATTTTAGTTTATTTATTTGTTTTTTTAATTTAGGATTATTTTATTTTTTTTATTTATTTGGTTTTGGTTATTTTATTTATTTAGTTTATTTAATTTACTTTACTTTTATTTATGTTGTTTATTTATTTTTTGTTTATTTAATTTATTTTAAGTTTAATTTTGTTTAGGTTTATTTATTTATTTTTATTTTAGTTTAGTTTATTTATTTAGTTTATTTTAGTTTTTTATTTTTTTATTTAGGTTTATTTTTTTTTAATTTTTAGTTTAGTTTTTTATTTTAGTTTAGGTTTTTTATTTAGTTCATTATTTTGGTTTAGGTTTAGGTTTTTTATTTTTAGTTTGTTTATTTTTATTTTATTTTTTTGGTTTAGGTTTTTTTTTATTTATTTTTTAGGTTTATTTTTATTTTATTTTTTAGGTTTAGTTTAGGATTTTATTTTAGGTTTATTTTTAGCTTCTTTTATTTAATTTAGTCCAAGATTTAGGTTTAGTTTATTTTAGGTTTAGTTTTTATTTATTTCAGTTTAGTTTATTTTTATTTAGGTTTAGGTTTTTTTTATTTTGTTTATTTTAGGTTTTGGTTTTATTTTTAGTTTAGGGTTTAGGTTTTATTTTTTATTTTTTATTAGGTTTTACTTATGTTTATTTTAGTTTAGATTTTAGTTTTATTTTTATTTTATTTATGTTTATTTTATTTTTTTATTTTATTTAGGTTTTTTATTTTTTTTTTAGTTTTAGTTTTATTTATTTTATTTTAGTATAATTTTTATTTTTTATTTTATTTTTCTTTAGGTTAGGTTTAATTTTAGTTTATTTTATTTTATATGTTTATGTTTATTTAGCATTTATAGTTTATTTAGGGTTAATTTTTTTTTATTTAGTGTTTAGGCTTTTATTTTAATTTAACACAATTTAACTTAGGGTTAACAGGATTTTTTAGTTTATTTAGTGTTTACTTTATTTAGGGTTTTAGGTTTATTTTATGGTTTATTTTTATTTATTTTGTTTATTTATTTTAGGGTTTATGGATTATTGTTTTATTTTTTATGTTTTTTAAATTTTTTTTAATTTTAGGGTTTATTTTTTATTTTTTTATTATTATTTTAGGTTTAGTTTTGGTTTTTAGTTTTATTTTTATTTTATTTTATTTTTATGTTTAGGTTTAGTTTTATTTAATTTTTATTTTTAGGTTTACGAATACTTAATTATTTAGTTTAGTTTAGCTTATTTTTAGGTTTATTTTATTGTACTTTGGCTTATTTTATTTTTACTTTATTTATTTAGATTTATTTAGTTTATTTTTATTTCTTTTCTTTAGGTTTAGGTTGTCGTTTAGTTTATTTATTTTAATTTAGCTTATTTTTTATTTCATTTTGGTTTATTTAGTTTATTTTTTTATTATTATTTTACTTTATTTTTTTATTTTAGGGTTTATTTAGTTTAGTTCAGTTAGTTTATTTATTTATTTCTATTTAATTATTTATTTAATTTAATTTTTATTTTAGTTTATTTTAAGTTTGATATTTAGTTTATTTATTTAGTTTAGGTTTTTTATTTTTTAATTAAGTTTATTTATTTTATTTATTTATTTTTTTTTAGGTTTAGTTATTTTTTATTTTATTTTATTTATTTTATGTTTAAGGTTTGATTATTTATTTTTTAGTTTAGCTTTGTTTATTTTTTTATTATTCTTTCTACAATTTAGTTTAGGTTTAGCCTTACTTAGTTTATTTTTATTTACTTTATTTTAATTTATTTATTTATTTTATATATTTAGTTTATTTTTTTTTCTTTAGTTTGGTTTGGGGTTTATTTTTTATTTATTTTATTTATTATTTAGTTTATTTTATTTATTTATTTAAGTTTATTCAATTTTATTTTAGGTTTAACTTTTATTTATTTAGTTTAGGTTTAAGATTATTTATTTTTTTAGTTTATTTTTATTTTAGTTTATATATTTATTTTATTTATTTATTTATTCTATTTTAGTTTATTTATGTTTTAGGTTTTTTTTAATTTTTTATAATTTATTAATTTATTTTTATTTTAGGTTTATTTTTATTTAGTTTAGGTTTATTTAGTATAGTTTAGTTTTTTTTTTTTTTTTTAGTTTAGGTTTAGTTTTAGGTTTATTTAGTTTATTTTTAATTAGTTAAATAATTATTTTATTTTTATTTATTTAGTTTATTTTTTATTCATTTTTATTTTTATTTTAGTTTATTTAGTTTATTTTTTTAGATTGTTGTGGATTTATTTTGAAATCATTTTCATATTAGTCTACAAATCATAATAACATAAACATCTTAGTAAGATCACTTTAAGATATTTATTTTATTATTTCTTATCAATATTAAGTGAGCATTTTATCTTGCTAAAATTTTAAATTGTAAAGTGATCATTTATAATTAGTGAGATCACTTTTTTTTGAATTGGATAACTTGGTATATTTGTGAGATTTATTTTATTAGAATTTAGTTTATTTTCTTTTGTTTATAAAATTTATATTGGGGTTATCATTTGTAGAGTACATATTATTGTAGTTGTACTCAGTTATGAGAACTATTTGTAAAATTTTTTTATTTAGTGGATTCTTAGTTAGGGGTGGCTAGGCGTGGACATTGGTCGATTTTGGGTTTGGATACCACATAAAATTGTGTGCTATAGTTATCTTTAGTTCACTACTTTTTTTATTTTTCTTTGCATTAGAATTGTATCTTGTCATTATAAAATCTAAAATTAATTTTCTACTAAAACATAAAATTTAAGATTTAACTTTTAAAATTTTAATATCACAACACCTCTTCCCTCTTGGTTGCTAAATTTTTATCCAAAGTAGATCATTTTTTACAAGGTTTCCCAAAGGTTTCACTTAGGAGGGACAATCCACTCATAGACTTCCACTTTTAGATAGTGTACCATTTGATTATTGGAAAATAGAATTAGTACATTTTAAGAGGTCAAGATGCATGTGGTACATGTTGGCACATCAATATCCACTTAGAAGTAAATTTCATTAAAGTAGAAAAACCTTTTGAGGAATGGTAGGCGAAGAACTTCGATGAATTAATTGCTAGGGCTTGTAATACTTTCATTGTGCTTTATTACGATGATTACATTAAAATTTCTATGTTTAGTACATAAAAGAAATATGGGATAAACTCATTATAACTTATGAAGGAGTGAAGTTAGAGATGCTCACATAAATAGACTTGTTCATGAATATGAGTTATTTCATATGTCTCCTTCTAAATCTATTTCTGATATGTATACTAGATTCATGAAAATAATTAACACATTGCATTTTCTTGGAAAAACATATAGGAATCAATACTTAGTCTATAAGATTCTTAGATGTCTTCCAAAAAGAATGAGCTAAAGTAACACTAGTGAAGCTAAGGATTTATCTACTTATCCACTTGATCGACTTTTGGGTTCTTTGATAGCACATGACAGTTATTGCTCAAAGGGATAAGATGGATAACTTCGACAAAAAAGGGAGAAGGAGAAAGGAAAACATTGCATTATAAGTTGATGATAGTGATGAGCATAACACCTCAAGCTGATGGTGATAGTGATGAGGTGGTCATGCTATCAAAAGGCTTAGGAACTTGTAAGAAGAAGAATCAAAGGTATAAAAATCTAAAAACAATAAATTTCAAATTAAGAAATTTCTATAGGTGAAGGGAACATTTTGCAATGTAACAAACGGACACAAAGAGGTGATTGTCCAACTTGTTGAATCAGAAGAAGAATAAGATTGATGTGGAAGAAGAAAAAAATATGAAGGAGAAAAGTACCATAAGAAGAAGAAGAAGGCTTTATGGGCAAACCTAGATTCAAATGAATCAAGTACTTTACTCATCAGATGAAGAGGTCAACATATTTATGGAAAATGGAGAATCGACTTAGATTCTCAAGTGGTGTAATGATATATCTTATGATGAATTAGATGATTCTTTTAATGATTTAGTTATTGAATATAAAATAAAGAAGAAAATACAAAACCATAGAAAAATAACATAAAAATTTAGATATGAATTTTGTGATTTAAAATAGATGATAATTTAAAAAGTAAAACTAATTCTTTATTAAATTGTTCCTTACATGTATGTAAACTTGAAAGAGAATATCTTGTTAAAAAAAGATTAGAATTATGTTTGAAATCACAAGTTCATTATAATGCTTCATCAGTAAAACATTTAAAAAATTATTTGCATCATAGACATCCCACTCATATACCTTATAATTATGCTAAGCCATATGCAAACACTAATGTTTGTGCAACTATGATAGAAAAGGGCATATTTCATTTGATTTCTATACATTAATTACAAAACATTAAGAAATCATCTTATGTTTGGGTACCAAAAGGTATAAGCTACACAAACCATACATGCTATATCTTCTTCAAATTTAGAATGTGGACTAACATGTTTGGGTTCCAAAAGTTAACATGTGATTTTCTTTTGTAGGAATGCCTTCAAAGCAAAATCAAAAAAAGGCATGTGGTACTTGGGCGGTGGATGTTCAAGACATATGATGGGAGATAAAGATAAATTCACAACTTTAGAATCAAGTGATGGAGGATTTGTTACATATGGAGATAATGCAAAGGGAAAGATCATTGGCATTGGTTCTATTAGTAAGAATTCTCTCACTTTAGGTAAAGTTTTTCTAGTAGAAGGATAAAACATAATTTAATTTCTATTAGTCAATTATGTGATAAAGGTTTGAATGTAGTATTTCATACATCATATTGTATTATAAAAAAATAATGAAATGTTTTCTTAGTTGGAAAAAGACATAAAATATTTATGTCATTGATTTAGCTTTCATGATGTTAATTTACTTTATTTTAAAAGCACTCATGATGATATATGGTTATGTCATAGGAGACTATGTCATAAGCATACACACTCAATAAAATTGCTAAACTTGATTTATTAGTTAGTTTACTAAATTAAATTTTCATTCAAACTATTTGTGATGCATGTATTCATGGTAAGCATTCTAGAAGCTTAAAGTAAAAATATTTTTCTACTAGACCTCTAGAATTGTTTGGATTTGTTTATTGGTAAACTAGCTGGTGGTAAAATGATTTTGTGATTGTTGATGATTTCTAGATATACTTGGTTTTGTTTGTAAATTACAAGGATGATTTGGTTAGTTTAGAAAGTTTTCTAAATATATTCAAAGGACAAGGCCTTTTGATTAATAGGTTGATCATGGTGGAATTTGAAAATAAATTATTTGAGGATTATTGTGATGAACATGGGATTAGACATAATTTTTTTGCACCTAGAACTCCCAATAAAATGGGTAGTAGAAAGAAAAATAGAATATTAATTGAATTAAGTAGATCTATGCTTGATGAGTATAAATTGCCAAAATATTTTTTGGGCAAAAGCGATGCATGTTATATGATGAATACGATTTATGTTAGACCAATTTTGAAGAAGACACCCTATGAATTATTTTTTGGAAAGAAGCCTAATATTGAACACTTTCATGTATTTGGATGTAAATGCTTTATTTTGAATAATGGAAAAAAAGCATCTAGGTAAGTTTGATTAAATCAAATGATGGTATCTTAGGATACTCTCTTTAATAGAGCGTAAATACTAGGTAAGTTTGATAATCTTAAGAAAATATCTTTAGAAGATGTGGATGATTCAATTAGAAGAATGGAAATATAATAAAATTATCAAATGAACTAATTATAGGAGATCCTTCAAAGGAGTTATGACTAGAAGACATAGTAGAAAGGTTGTAGATCATTCAACATTTTATTTGAGGTTGAACCTAAAATTTAGAAGAAGCATTAAAGATATTTTTTTGGATTATTGCTATGGAAGAGAGTTGAATCAATTTGTAAGAAATGATGTTTGAGAATTAGTCCCAAGAACACAAGATCAAAATATCATTGGAACAAAATGGGTCTTTAGGAATAAGCTAGATGATTAATGTTGTATTATTAGTAATAAAGCTAGGTTAGTTGCACAAGGGTGCACACAAGTTGAAGGTATAGATTTTGAAGAATCTTTTTTTACGCGTGGCTAGAAGCTATTAGGTCACTCTTGCTTATGCTTATTTTAGGATTTTAAACTTTTCAAATGGATGTCAAGAGTGCATTTTTGAATGGATTTATTGACCAAGATGTATTTGTAGAGCAACCATATTTGAGAGCCTTGATTGTCCAAATCATGTGTATAAATTAAAGAAAGCCTTATATGGTTTAAAATAGGCTCCTATGCTTGGTATGATAGGTTAAGTAACTTTTTAATAGATCATGGATTTAGAAAGGGTAGAGCGGATACGACCTTATTTCTTAAGAGCATAGATGATGATTTGATTATGGTACAAATGTATGTAGATGATATATTATTTGGAAGTACAAATGAATCTTTATTCCATGAGTTCTCATCTTTGATTTCTAAAGAGTTTGAAATGATTCTATGATGGGAGAACTTTTTTTTTCTTAGGTCTTCAAGTGAAGCAACAAGAAAATGGCACATTCATCTGTCAAACCAAGTACACAAATGAATTACTTCAGAGGTTTGACATGAAAAGATTTAAATCTAGTAAAACTCGTATGAGCTCATCTACAAAATTGGATTTAGATGAATTAGGAATATCTGTTGATCAAAACTTTATAGGGTATGATAGGTCACTTTTATACTTCTTTGCTAGTAGGCGATATTATGTTTGTTGTTTATTTGTGTGCTCATTTTAGACCAACAAAAGAATCTCATTTAATAGCGGTCAACCAGAATCACTTTTATACCTTATTTGATAGGCACTACTAAGTTAGGTTTATGGTATCCTAAATATTCTTTATCATTTGATTTGGTTGCTAATTTTGATACTAATTTTACTAGATGAAAAGTAGATAGAAAAAGCACATTAGGCACATGTCAATTTTAGGATCATCATGTCTTGGTCATCTAGAAACAAAATTTTGTAGCTTTATTGAGGATGAGTACATAGCGGGTATTGTTGCTTTCAGGTCCTTTGGTTAAAGAAATAATTAAAGATTTTGGTATTAAGTAAGATCACATTCTAGTTCTGTGACAATACTAGTGCTATTAGTTTAACCAAAATCCTATCACTGAAAGCATATAAAATTAGACATCATTTTATTAGGGATCCTATTTTGAAAGGTAATGTTAATATTAATTTCATTGGTACCAATTTACTGCAGATATTTTTTACAAAACCATTACAAGAACATTTACGTAGGAGCATGCTTGGAATGTTAGATCTAATATTTAAAACTATATGTAGTTTTTTCTCACTTTTCTATATTGTTAAAAGGGGGAGAAGAGTAAAATGTTTCTTAGTATTAAGTTTATTTCATGCATACATTTAGGGGGAGCAACATTATTCATCTCTTGTGCATAAATTCTTTTAAGAAGAAATTTTTTTCAAAACTATGATGAAGGTCAACCTTCATCAAAATCAAAACCAACATTAGTTTATCATCATCAAAAGGGAGATTGTTGGCTTAATGAGCCTCATGTTCAATCCAATCAATTTAGATGATAACAAATGAATGCTAGGATGTTCTAATATATGTTTTATGCATTTTAAGATAATTAATTGCTAATTACATATCAATACATCTCTCATATGTTTGAGGAAATTGCAAGAATAGAAGAATGAAATATTGATCAAAATGGATAATGTGAAGCTCAAGATACAATATTTTAGCTTATATGCAATTATAATTATCTTAGATATTCATGAGTTCATTGGCATGAATCAATTTGCTTACAACTTAACATATTATTTTCTTTATTTGAAATAATAATGAGGTTAATTTATATAAATCTATATCTAATTAACATTCAATTATATGTTTCATACATAGCATTTGAAATTGTCAAAAAATAAATGATAATAAATTATGACTATTAAGTGTAATTAGTTTATATACTTAATATACTTAAATATTTATTTAATTTTAAGGTTATATGAAAACTAACATATGTATGATTACATATAAATTATATCATAATATTTAAATATCATATTTCAAAATTAAAAAATATGTATAATTTTGTATTTTAGCCAAAGTCATTTTATAATCAAGGAATTTATATCGATTTTATCTAGATTCCTTGAATTTTTTTCCTTTAATTGGATAGGTTACATGACCCACGTTTGATTAAAATTGAATTTTTTATGACTTTTCAAACATTAGTTAATTTTAATAATGAATGCACGCTACATGCTTTGAATATATTAAGAGCCATATTTTTTTATTTTTGACTTGCCCATGTGAATAGCCAAATTTTGGAAGTTTGAATTTAATATTTATTTAATATAAATTATATTTTTATTAAATATAAATATATTATATGATAAAATGATGTTAGAATAATATATTTTTTGAAATAATTCAAAATGACCTTCTTGCTTATAAATAGCCCTCATTCTCTTCATGAAATATTCCTCATCCAAATTCAAAATCCCTCCAGCAAATCTAAGAGAAATTTCCTTGATTTTCCTTTCACATGTTCTCCAAATATTGCAAGATCAAATCCTTGGTTTGGAAAGCTTCAATATCTTCAACTGCTTTCTCAAATTACTTGAGTTTGTTTTCTTGATCTTAATCCATTTTAGTTGTTCATACTATTTTCACCATTTATTTATTCTTTCCAATTTATATTTTTTGGTGGATTTGTCTTTGGACATCAAAGTCTAAGTTTTCACATCAAAGTTTCTTCAATCATTTTTTTGTGAAAACTCTTGTGATTTTTGTAGGATTTATTTCAACTTGTTGAAATTTTTATCTTACAAATTTCTTTTGGTTTCTTGAAATATTTCTTCATTAGTCTTATTTGAAAGATCATTTATTCTTAGATCTTTTAGAAGTATATTTTAAGCATTTTAAATTAAATTATTGTGAAATTATTTTCATATATGTTAGATCTCTCTTTTAATTAAAATCTCACTACTTAGATCTATCATATACTAATTTTATTTAAGTATTTTTTGATCATTTCATTAATTGAAAGCATCTTTTTTGGTTAAAATAAAATAAATTATTCTGAAATTTATTTTATTGTGCAAAAGAATATTGTGAATTTATTTTGAAATCATTTTATATTAATCTACAAATTGTAATAACATAAACATCTTAGTAAGATCACTTTAAGATATTTATTTATTATTTCTTATCAATATTAAGTGAGCATTTTATCTTACCAAAATTTTAAGTTATAAAGTGATCATTTATAAGTTGTGAGATCACTTTTTGAATTGGATAGCTTGGTATATTTGGAGAGATTTATTTTATCATAATTTATTATTTTGTATTTTTTCTTCATGCTATAAAATTTATATTGGGGTTGTACTGTCCTTTCAATACATATTATTGTAGGGGTTGTATATTGGTTATAGGAGAAACTATTTATAAGCTATTTTGCATTTAGTGGATTCTTGTGGTAGCATGGGCGTATTTTTTATGGTTGGTCACATAAAATATTACTATTATCTCTCTTTACTTTACTATATTTTTATTTTTTTCTTGAATTGTATCTTATCATTATAAAATCTAAAATTAATTTCTACTAAAACATAAAATTTAAGATTTAACTTTATAATTTTAAATCACCCAATTCACCCTCCCTCTTAGGTGCAATAGTGACTCATAGTTTAGGGTTTATGGCTTAGGGTTAGTGTTTAGGGTTTAGGGTTTTAGGGTTTATGCTTTTAGGATTTAGGGTTTAGGGTTTAGGGTTTATGGTTTTAGGTTGAGGGTTTAGGGTTTTTTTTTAAATTATGTAAATCGGTAGGTTTTGGTTTATTTTGTTTATTTAGTTTATTTCTTATTTTAGTTTATTTTATTTTATTATATTTAGGTTTATTTTTTTATTTTGATTAATTTAGTTTATTATTTTAGGTTTACTTATTTTAGTTTAGGTTTTTTTATTTTAGTTTATTTTAGTTTAGGTTTAGGTGTGTAGGTTTTTTAGTTGAGTTTAAATTTTATTTAATTTTTTAGGATTAGGTTTTATTTTTTTTTTATTTTAGGTTTAGGTTAAGGTTTTATTTTATTTTTTTAGGTTTAGATTTTAGGTTTTAATTTTTTGGCTTATTTTTAGGTTTTATTTTAGTTTAGGTTTAGTTTATTTTAGTTTATTTTATTTTATTTACTTTAGGTTTATGTTTAGGTTTAGGTTTAGTTTATTTTAGGATTAAATTTAGGTTTTATTTATTTTAGTTTTGTTTACTTTAGTTTAGGTTTAATCTTATTTTCTTTTGTTTATTTTATTTTTATATTAGGTTTAGTTTTATTTTTAGTTTAGGGTTTGGGTTATATTTATTTATTTCAGGTTTTACTTTTAGGTTTCTTATTTAGGTTTAGATATTTATTTACTTTTTATTTTATTTTATTTTTGGTTTAATTTATTTTTATTTTACATTTAGTTCTTATTTTATTTAAGTTTTCATTCTTAGGTTTATTTTATTTTTTTAGTTTAGTTTAGTTTTTATTTATTTTAATTTAGTATTTCATTTATTTTATTTTTTTTATTTTTTGGGTTTAGGTTTATGTTTTAGTTTAGTTTTCTTTTTTTTTTTTTATTTTATTTTATTTAGGTTTATTTATTTATTTTACTTTTAGGTTTTATTTACATTAGGTTTAGGTTTTTTAGGTTTAGGGTTTAGGGTTTAGGTTTAGGTTTTATTGTTTAGCTTAATTTATTTTAGTTTAGGTTTAGGTTTATTTTATTATTTTTATTTTAGGTTTAAGTTTTTTTTAGTTTAGGGTTTAGGTTTTATTTATTTATTTTTATGTTTTATTTTTAGGTTTACTTTTAGGTTTAGATTTTTATTTATTTTTTATTTTATATTTATTTTAGGTTTAGTTTTTTAATTTATTTAGGTTTTATTTTTTAATTTAGCTTAAATTTTTTATTTATTTTATTTTAGTTTATTTTATTTTTTTTAGGTTAAAGTTTTTTTAGGTTTTAGTCTAGGTTTTATTTTATTTATTTTATTTATTTTATTATTTTATTTTATTTTATGGTTTTTTATTTATATTACTTTTAGTTTATTTAGTTTGGGTTTAGGTTTTTAGCATTTTAGATGTTAGGGTTTAGGGTTTAGGGTTTAGGGTTAGTTGAGGGTTTAGGGTTTAGGTTTTGGGGTTTAAGGTTTAGTTAGGTTTTTTTTAGGGTTTTAGGGTTTTGGTTTTAGGGTTTATGATTTAAGGTTTAGAGTTTAGGTTTTAGGTTAGGTTGGGTTTTAGTTTGGGTTTAGGGTTTTTGGTTTTTTTTTAAGAGAATAAATTAAGATTCAACATTTCTTCTTTTTGATTTCATCAACCAAGTAACACACTAAGTTTTTTGACAAATGCAATGACATAGATAAAAAATGAGCATAGAGCAAATAATAAACCCAGATAACTAGAACCATCTCTTATAATGACAGTTATAAGTAATAGATCGATTGGCCATTTTTTATTTCTCAGTTCTCATGAACCACCTTTTGACTAATGGGATCCATCATCATATCCATTCTCCCTGCCACCACCAGTTGTAACCTCCATCACTCCTCCAGTATAACCACCACTCATACTACCACCTTTATATCCACCAACATCTCAGTTCCCCACCAGTGATAACCACCACCTCTTCCCTCCACATATCAAGATTGAACTGGTTGTGTTGTTCTATCATTCTTCTTTCTTAGGGTTTAGATTTAGGTTAAGGTTTATTAGGATTTAGAGTTTATGTTTATTTTTTAATTTATTTTGTTATTTTGGGTTTATATTTAGGATTTGGGGTTTAGGGTTTTGGGTTTTGGCTTTTGGGTCTTGGGTTTTGGGTTTTGGGTTTCGGGTTAAGGGTTTTGGGTTTAGGGTTTAAGGTTTAGGATTTTGGGTTTAGGGTTTTCGGGTTTATGCTTTTAGGGTTTATGGTTTAGAATTTGGGTTTTGGGTTTTGGTTTCAATTTTTTAGGGTTTAGGGTATAAGGTTAATTTTTGGGTTTTGGGTTCAGGGATTAGGGTTTAGGGTTTCAGATTTAGGATTTAGGGTTTTTTTTTATTTTTAAAATTATGTAAACCAGTTGGTTTAGATTTATTTAATTTATTTTTTATTATTTTAGGTTATTTTATTTTTTTATTTTTACTTATTTTTTTATTTATTTAGTTTGTTTTATTTATATTAGGTTTATTTATTTATATTAGGTTTATTTATTATTTTTTAGGGTTTAGGATTTTAGGTTTAGGGTTTTATGGTTTAGGTTAGGGTTTTTTATTATGGTTTTTTAGTTTTATTTATGGTTTTAGGTTTTTTATTTTGGGTTTAGGTTTAGGGTTTAAGGTTTTATTTTAAAATTTAGGTTGGTTTAGGTTTATTTAATTTATTTTTATTTATTTTAGTTTATTTTATTTTTATTTTTTTATTTTTATTTATGTTTATTTTTTATTTTATATAGTTTTGTTTATTTATTTTAATTTATTTATTTTAGTATATTTTTTAAGTTTGGCTTAGGTTTATGTTATTTTAGTTTATTTTTATTTTATTTTATTTTTGTTTTAGGTTTTATTTTTTAAGTTTAGGTTTAGTTTATTTTTTTAGGTATTATTTTTTAAGTTGGTTTACATTTTTTTAGTTTTTGATTTATTTAGTTTAGTGTTTAGGTTTTATTTATTTTAATTTAGTTTATTTTAGTTTAGGTTTATGCTTATTTTATATTTATTTATTTTATTTTAAGTTTAGTTTTATTTTTAGTTTAAATTTGGGTTTATTTTTTTTTATTTATTTTTTTAGGTTTTGGTTTATTTAGTTTTTATTTTATTTTATTTTATTTTATTTTTATTTTACATTTAGTTTTTATTTTATTTATGTTTTTTATAGATTTATTTTATCTTATAGTTTAGTTTAGGTTTTTATTTATTTTATTTTAATTTAGTTTTTATTTTTTATTTTTATCTTAAAGTTTATGTTTAGGTTTAGGTTTATTTATTTATTTTATTTTAAGGTTTTATTTAGTTTAGGTTTAGGTTTTTTTGATTTTTTTTGATTTTTGGGTTTTTAAGGGTTAGGGTTTAGGGTTTAGGGTTTAGGCTTTAGGGTTTAGGGTTTGGGGTTTACATTTTACGGTTTAGTGTTTATGCTTTAGGCTTTAGGGTTTTGGGTTTTGGGTTTAGGGTTTACGATTTTTTTATTTTTTTATTTTTTAATTTAATTAAACTTGTAGGTTTAAGTTTATTTAGTTTATTTCTTATTTACTTTAGTTTATTTTAATTTTAATTTTTATTTAAGTTTATTTTATTTTATTTAGTTTAGTCATTTATTTTATGTTTATTTATTTTAATTAATTTTTTTAGATTTAGGTTTAGGTTTATGTTTATTTTTTAGTTTATTTTATTTTACTTTGGTTTATGTTTTTTAGTTTAGGTTTAGGTTATTTTTTTTTTTATTAGGTTTTAGATTTTTTTTTATGTTTATTTTTAGGTATTATTTTTTTAGTTTAGGTTTAGGTTTATTTTTAATTAATCTTATTTTAATTATTTTAGGTTTAGGTTTAGGTTTAGTTTACTTAAGGTTTAGGTTTAGGTTTTATTTAGTTTACTTTAGTTTATCTTAGTTTAGGTTAAGTTTTATATGATTTTTATTTTAGATTCAGGATTTTAACATTTTAGGGTTTAGGGATTAGGGTTTAAGTTTTTTGTTGTTATTTTAGGTTTATTTTTAGGTTTTATTTTTTAGTTTAGGTTTAGGTTTACTTTTAGTTTATTTTATTTTATTTAGTTTAGGATTTTAGTTTGTTTATTTTAGGTTTAGGCTTATGTTTTATTTATTTAAATTTAGTATATTATAGTTTAGGTTTAAGTTTATTTTATTTTTTATTTTAGGTTTAGTTTTTATTTTTGTTAGGGTTTAGGGTTATTTTATTTATTTTAAGTTTATTTTTTAGGTTTATTTTTCAGGTTTAGGTTTTTAATTAGTTTTTATTTTATTTTTTTTAAGTCAATTTTATTTTTATTTTATGTTTAGTTTTTATTTTATTTAGTTTTTTTATTCTTAGGTTTATTTTATTTTTTGTTTAGTTTATTTTTTTTTATTTATTTTATTTTATTTTATTTTATTTTAGGTTTAGGTTTAGGTTTTATTTTATTTTATTTTATTTATGTTTAGGTTTTTTTATTTAATTTATTTTAGGTTTATTTACTTTAGAGGTTTTTTTTTTAGGTTTAGGTTTTAGGTTTTAGGTTTTAGGGTTTAGTGTTTATATTTATGGTTTAGGGTTTAGTTTTAGGGTTTAGGTTTTTAGTTTAGGGTTTAGGGTTAGGTTTTAGTTTAGGTTTTATCTTTAGGTTTTGGGTTTAGGGTTTAGGGTTTTATGATTTTGGATTTTGGGTTTCGGGTTTAGGGTTTTGGTTATAGTTTAGGGTTTAGGGTTTAGGGTTAAGGATTTTTTTTAGGTTTAGGGTTGTAGGCTTAGGGTTAGGTTTTAGGTTAGTTTATGGTTTAGGGGTAGGGTTTCAAATTTAGGATTTAGGGTTTAAGGTTTAGGTTTAATATATTGGGGTTTTATTAAATTTAATAAACTTGTAGGTTTAGGTTTTTTTAGTTTATTTAATTTATTTTTTATTCATTTTAATTTATGTTATTCTATATTTTTAATTAGGTTTATTTATTTATTTTATTTAGTTTATTTTATTTATTTTAGGTTTATTTATTTTAGCTTTGGTTTTTATTTTAGTTTATTTTTTAGGTTTGGGTTTATTTTTTACTTGAGTTTTATTTTTATTTTATTTTATAAGTATAGGTTTTTAGGTTCTTAGGGTTTAGGTTTAGTGTTTAGGGTTTTAGGGTTTAGGGTTTTAGGGTTTAGGGTTTAATGTTAGGGTTTAGGGTTTAGGGTTTAGGGTTTAGCTTTTAGGCTTTAAGGTTTAGGGTTTTTAGGGTTTAGGGTTTACAGTTTTTTATTTAAGGATTAGGGTTTTAAGGTATAGGGTTTAGGGTTGTAGGTTTAGTGCTTAGGGTTTAGGGTTAATTTTAGGGCTTAAAGTCTAGTGTTAGGGTTTATTTTATTTTTAACTTATTATAATTTTTTTTAGGGTTTATAATTTAGGGTTTAGGGTTTAGGGTTTAGGATTTAGGGTTTAGGGTTTAGGGTTTAAGTTTTAGGGTTTAGGGTTTAGGGTTCAGGGTTTTAAGGTTTAGGGTTTAGGGTTTAAGATTTAGGTTTAGGTTTAGAGTTTTTATAATTTGGGGTTTTGGGTTTAGGGTTTAGGTTTTAGGTTTAGATTAAGTTTTAATTTTGGGTTTAAGGTTTTAGTTTTTTTTAATAGATATAAATTTAGATTAAGCATTTCTTCTTTTGATTTCATTTAACACACAAGTTTTTAGACACAAGTGATGACATAGATAAAATGAGCATTGTTATGCACCGTACTCTAGATATGCTTTTAACCATTTAGATACCTCCATATCCAAGTTTATCCCCACCACCATTTGTGATATATTTCCTTAGCCTCCACATAGGATCTAGATTTGAGTGATGTTCTTGCTTAGGTTTATTCTTAGGGTTTAGGTTTAGGTTTAATAGGTTTAAGTGTTTAGGTTTATTTTTTAAATTTAATTAGTTACTTTAAGTTTAGGTTTAAGTTTAGGGTTTGGGGTTTAGGGTTTAAGGTTTAGGGTTAGGGTTTAGGGTTTAGGGTTTAGGGTTTAAGGTTTAGGGTTTTAGGGTTTATGCTTTTAGGGTTTAGGGTTTAGGGTTTAGGGTTTTTTAAGGTGTAAGGTTTACGATTTAGGGCTTAAGATTGTAGGTTTAGGATTTAGATTTTTGGGTTTAAGTTTTAGGATTTTGGGTTTAACTTCTTTCTTTTTAAATTAAGTAAATTGGTAGATTTATGTTTATTTAGTATATTTAGTTTATTTTTTATTTATTTTAGTTTACTTTATTATATTTATTTAGGTTTATTTTTAATTTTTATTTAGTTTATTTTTTTTATTTTTTGGTTTATTTATTTTAGTTTAGGTTTTTTATTTTAGTTTATTTTATAGGTTTAGGTTCATAAGTTTAAGTTTATTTTTTAGTTGAATTTTATTTTAATTTTATATTTTAGGTTTATATTTTATTTTTTTATTTTTAGGTTTAGGTTAATGATTTTATTTTACTTTTTTAGGTTTTGCTTTTAAGTTTTTATTTTATATTTTTATTTTATTATTTTCTTTAAGTTTATGTATATTTTTAGTTTATTTTATTTTATTTTAGTTAGGTTTAGGTTTAGGTTTTATTTATTTTAGTTTGGTTTAATTTAGGGTTTATGTTTATTTTATTTTGTCTATATTATTTTTCTTTTAGGTTTTGGTTTTTTTAGTTTAGGGATTTGGTTTTATTTTTTATTTTTTTCTATGTTTTATTTTTAGGTTTATTTCTTAGGTTAAGGTTTTTATTTAGTTTTTATTTTACTTTATTTTAGGTTTATTTATTTTTATTTTATGTTTAGTTTTTATTTTGTTTAGATTTTTTATTTTTAGATTTATTTTATTTTTAATTTTTGTTTAGGTTTATATTTATTTTATTTAAGTTTATTTTATTTATTTTATTTTATTTTATTTTAAGGTTTAGGTTTATCTTAGTTTAGGTATTTATTTTATTTTATTTAGGTTTATATTTATTTAGGTTTTTTGTTTTCTTTAGGTTTAGGTTTTTAGGTTTTTAGGGTTTAGGGTTTAGGGTTTAGCGTTTGAGGTTTAGGGTTGTAGATTGTAGGTTGTAGGTTTAGGGTTTAGTGTTTAGGTTTTCATATTTCTTTTTATTTAGGTTTTGGTTTAGGGTATTATGGTTTATTCTTTTAGGGTTTAAGGTTTTAGAGTTTATTCTTTTAGGGTTTAGGGTTTAGGGTTAAGGTTTAGGGTTGTAGGTTTGGGTTTAGAGTTTTGGGTTTTGGATCTAGGGCTTAAAGCCTTTTTTTTTAAATTCTGTAAACCGGTAAGTTTATGTTTATTTAGTATATTTAGTATATTTAGTTTATTTTTTTTATTTTAGTTTACTTTATTTTTTATTTTTTACTTAGTTTTATTTTTTATTTTTATTTATTTTAGTTTATTTTTTAGGTTTAGTTTTAGGTTTAGTTTTATTTTTTAGTTGAGTTTTATTTTTATTTTATTTTCTTAGGTTTAGGTTTTATTTTTTATTTTTAGGTTTAGGTTTATGTTTTATTTTACTTTTTTTTAGGTTTATTTTAGGTTTTAATTTTTAGTTTAGGTTTAGGTTTATTTTTATTTTATTTTATTTTATTTAGTTATAGTTTAGGTTTAGGTTTTATTTATTTTAGTTTAGTTTATTTTGTTTAGGTTTATGATTATTTTATTTTTTTATTTTATTTTTATTTTTGGTTTAGTTTTTTTTAGTTTAGGGTTTAGGTTTTATTGTTTATTTATTTTTAGGTTTATTTTTTAGGTTTAGGTTTTTATTTTATTTTATTTTAGGTTTATTTAATTTTATTTTAAGTTTAGTTTTTATTTTATTAAGTTTTTTATTCTTAGGTTTATTTTATTTTAGTTTGTTTAGGTTTTTATTTATTTTATTTTAGTTTATTTTTATTTTATTTTATTTTTAAGTTTAGGTTTAGGTTTTAGTGTAGGTTTTTATTTTATTTAATATTTTATATTATTTAGATTTAGGTTTTTATTTATTTTATTTTAGGTTTATTTAGTTTAAGTTTAGGTTTTAGGTTTTAAAGTTTATGGTTTAGGGTTTAATGTTTAGGGTTTAGGGTTGTAAGTTTTAGGGCTTAGGCTTTAAGGTTTAGGGTTGTAGCTTTTAGGGTTTAGGGTTTAGGGTTTAGAGTTTAGGGTTTAGGTTTTTTTAAGGTTTAGGGTTTAATGTTAGTTTAGGGTTTAAGGTTTAGGGTTTTAGTGTTTTAGGTTAGGGTTTAAGGTTTAAGGTTTAGGTTTAGGGTTAGGGTTTAGGGTTTATGATTTAGTGTTTAGGGTTTAGGGTTTAGGGTTTAGGATTTTTTAGGGTTTAGGGGTTGTAGGTTTAGGGTTGTAGATTTAGGGTTAGTTTTAGGGTTTTTTTTAGGAAATTAGGAAAATTTTATTGCAAAAAAGAAAAGGTTTGGTCTTAGAGGTCTCTAATACTAAGCTATAAAGAGTCAGAGATCCTAACTAATACAATAGTTAAGGAAAAGCTAAGAAAAAAATGAGATCCACAAAATAAATCCCATGAAATTAAAACTTCCTACTCCTTTTGAAACCGGCCTGATCAGTAGCATTAGTCTCCCAATATGGAGATGCAACATGATTAAAGGGATGAGTGCAGAGAAAATGAAATATAATCAAGCATAAAAGAGTAAACGAATATGAAAAAATAAAAGATAAAGAAAAGGCTCAGTTCACTTATAATCGTCTCGAGGTAGCACCATATAAGCATCTAAACATCAATGTTTAGGTATATTTTTTGGGTAGATGATGAAGCAAATTTTTTATGTTTAGGGTAAATTTGCTTTGTGTCATCCTACTTTGGAGAATATTAGATCATTTTTTTGTAGGTTAAAACTCTCTCGTATCTTTTCTATCAAATTGATTGATTCCCTTCATGTCTTGATTCAGCTTTCAAATGACTTAGATTATTCTCGAGTTTTCTCTGATGCTTGTATTTATTTTTCAATTGTCGATGGTTAAAATGGAGGCCCCATTTTAATATTAAGGAGGAATATCTTATTATTTTGTTTTGGATCTCTTCTTCCAATTTGCATGTCCATTTCATTAATCATGAGTTTCTTTTACGGTGTGTTGTTCGTCCTCCTCAAGTTGATATGGCAGTGCTTCTAATACCGCCATCTTGTTGGTGATTCTAGTCAAGTTGGATATAACTAAAAAATTTCAAAGGAAATTTGGCTAGGATGAAATATGGATATTTGCAAAAGTGGATTTTGAGAATTTTCTATTTTTTGTTCCCATTGCAAAATTCATGGTCATGGAGTTTGAATTTTTGTGGTTCACCCTCACCTTAAGAAACCCAAACCCATTCATAATAACTTGGATCCAAATATGCCTTGGTTAAACCACGAAAAGTTGTTCCAATGGATAACTCTTTACACGGAGGGTCATTGCCTTGATCCTCCCAATCGCTCCTTTGGACAATGTTGTGGTTCTTAAGCTGATCACTTTTGGATGTTAGTCATGTAATAAGGATGCATTATTTTGTAATGGGTCGATACATTTGAATCCCACTGATATTGGAAATAATATGGACAATAATATGTTTTCGAAACTTATGGATGATGATTTTATCTCAAATGATTCCATTCCTGCTTCTTTGCCACCTTTAATTGAAGAAAATGTGATCCTTGATGAGGGCTTGAATGGTGAGCAAACTAAGGATAAAGTTTCTAATCTTGATTGGGCACTTTTTCTTTAAATGGTTCTAATCCTTCTCTTGCTTCTTCATCTAATTTTGAACTGATTTCTAATCCGATACTTCAACATAATAATGATTTGGAAGAAGGTGAAGTGGCATGCAATGATGGTTTAAATGTGCAACCTTATTCCAAACATACCCCTGAACAATCTCTATCAAAAGGTGATGTTGTGGATATGACTAATAAATTACAAATGGTTTTTAAAAAGAAAAATAAAACTCCTAAAACTAAATTTCCTAACTTTGCCAGAGTTACTAGATCTAGCTCTTCTGCCCAAAAATAAATGGTTTCTTTCTTAATTTGGAATGTGAGACGGATTGGTACCCTCTATGTTAGAAATAAAATTAGAAATTTAGTTCGTTCTCATAACGTTTCTTTTTTGGCTAATTTGGAACCTTTTATTCTTCCTTATAACTTTTCTTTTGTTGTGAGAATGATTGGTTTTTCTAATTTTTTTGCTAACTCGAGCAATAAAATTTGGATTTTTTGGAATAGTCCCTATGTTATGTAGGTTTTGGATGATTTATCCCAAGTTGTTAATGTTAAGATTACTTATGATAATTGGTGTTGTTTTGGCTCATTTGTTTATGCTTTTTGTAATAGAAATGGTAGACGACTTCTTTGGAAGGATCTTATTAGTTTTTCTTCTTTGTTGATGCTCCTTGGTTTGTGGGTGGGGACTTTAATACTATCTCTTCTTCCTCTAAACGGGTTGGTGGTAATGCCATGAACTTATTTTCTATGGAAGATTTTAATAACATGATCCTTGATTGTCATCTTATTCAAATTGGCTTTAGTGGCTCTCAATTTACTTGGAATAATTAAAGACTTTGACAAAAGCTAGATTGGGTTCTTTTTAATCATTTGTGGATTAATATTCTCCCTAGTACATTTGTGGAGCACTTAAGTAGAACCCTTTCAGACCATTCTCCCTTGCTTATCACTATGAATTTTATTGCTAGTAAATCCTCCTCCCTTTTTTGCTTCCAAAATATGTGGCTCATGGATGATAAATTTTTGGATGTCATTACTAATGGGTGAACCTCTTCATCCTGATGATTCTATTTTTGGTATTAGGAGATTGTGGTTCAAATTAAAAAGGCTTAAATAATGCCTTACTTGGTGGAATTAACATTATTTCAAGAACCTTTTTGTCAATATCAAAGATATGGAGAATGAGGTTATAGTTTTGGAAGACGTTGTTGTTAATGATCCTTCTAAAATTCATTTGTTGGCTCAAGCTAAAGATAGGTTAACATGTTTTCAAGACATGGAGGAGACCTATTGGCAGCAAAAAAAGCTTCTATGAAATGGATCTGATGGTGATCATAATACTAAATATTTTCATGCCATTGTTAAAAGAAAAAAAGGCTATAAATCACATTCACAAAATGAAAATTAATGATGGAGTTTGGTGTTCGAGATAAAAGAGCTTACTTGATTCTATGTTTCTTTTATAAAGAGCTTGAATAAAAATGTAGCTTATGATGATATTTCTTGACCAAGTTATTCTAATCTTATTTCTAATGATAATAACATTATGCTTTCTTCCTTACTAAATTCCGATACTTTGTAGAGTATGAATAAAGACTCCATGTTTGATTGTTATACTACCCTTTTTTTCCAAAAAATGTTGGATTATCATTAAAGAGGACTTAGCTAAAGGTCCTTGATTTCATTAAGGGTAGTAGCCTTCTAAATATTTTGCTAGATCCTCCATTATTTTAATTCTTAAAAAAGACAATCGAAGTTTGGAGTGATTTTATGATTAGCCTTTACTCTTTTTTTTAATAAACTTATTTCTAAGGTTTTGGCTAAAAGCTTAACTATCTTGCTTTCTATAATTATCTCCCCCCAACCAAACCAGTTTTGTTAAAGGGAGATCCATTTCTGATAATGTTTTTTTAGACCAAGAGATGATCCATGACTTAAATGCCAATGTTCACGATGGAAACCTATTTTTTAAGCTTGACATTTCCAAAGCATGATGATAATATTGGTTGGGTTTTATATAAAATTTTGGCTTTATTTGGATTCTCTAACCAATTTATTGCTTTAATTAAGAATGGGATTGAGAATTCTTGGTTTTCTTTGCTCCTCAATGGTGAAGTGCATGGTTTCTTCTCTTCTTCTCATGGGCTAAGGCAAGGGGACCCTCTCTCTCCTACCCTTTTCATTATGACTGTGGAATATATTTTTAAATGTATTCAGTAGATGTTTATTAGAATTCCTAACATGTATTATAGAACTATTGGTGGGTTTCCCATTTCTCACCTTAGTTTTGTTGAAGATTTCATTATATTTTGCAATGCCTCTACTCTTTTAGTTTATTTAGTTTATTTTATTTATTTGAGTTTATTTTGTTTTATATTTTTATTTAGGTTTATTTTTCATTTTTATTTAATTTACTTTATTTACTTTAGGTTTATTTATTTTAGTTTAGTTTTTTTATTTAAGTTTTAATTTTATTTTATTTTTTAGGTTTAGGTTTTATTTTTTATTATTCGATTTAGGTTTAGGTTTTTATTATATTTTTCTAGGTATAAGTTTTAGGTTTTTATTTTAGGTTAATTTTTAGGTTTTATTTTTTGGTTTAGTTTAGGTTTATTTTAAGTTTATTTTATTTTATTTAGTTTAGGTCTAGGTTTAGGATTAGGTTTAGTTTATTTTAGGTTTAGGTTTAGGTTTTATTTATTTTAGTTTAGTTTATTTCAGTTTAACTTTGGTTTATTTTATTTTTATTTTAGGTTTAGGTTTTTTTTGGTTTAGTGTTGATGTTTTATTTTTTATTTTTTTAGGTTTTATTTTTAAGTTTAGGTTTTCAGTTAGTATTTATTTTATTTTATCTTTATTTTAAGTTTAGTTTTTATTTTATTTAAGCTTTTTATTTTTAGTTTAGTTTAGGTTTTTATTTATTTTATTTAAGTTTAGTTTTTTATTTTTTATTTTATTTTTTTAAGTTTAGGTTTAGGTTAGGTTTTAGTTTATGTATTTATTTTATTTTTTATTTTATTTTTGTTTTGGTTATTTTATTTATTTTATTTTTAGGTTTTATTTAGTTTAGGTTTAGGTTTTTAGCTTTTTAGGGTTTAGGGTTTAAAGTTTAGGGTTATTTTAATGTTTAGGGTTTAGGGTTTAGGGTTTGGGGTTTAGGGTTTAGGGTTTAGGGTTTAGGGTTTAGGGTTAAGGTTTTAGGTTTAGGGTTTAAATTTTAGTTTAAGGTTTAAGGTTTTTTTTTAACAGAGAATAAATTCAGATTCAACATTTCTTCTTTTCAATTTCATCAAAGTAGCACCCTAAGTTTTCTAAGACACAAGCGATGACATAAATAAAAAATGAGCACCCATAGAGAAAATAAAAAACCCTAGATATGTAGAATCGTATGTCTTGACAGTTCCATAAGTAGTCGGATCTACCGTTCTTGGTTCTCCAATTCCATCCAGAACCACCCCTCTTGAGTGGGATCTGCCATCATATCCCAGATCTCTCCGTCCGCCACCACCATAGATGTAACCTCTGACTCTCTTCCCGCTAAGATAACCACCACTTCTCCGACCACCACCTTCATATCCATAAACACCTCCACATCCCCACCACCACTATGAGCCCCTCCACCTTCCTCCATCAGATCTAGATAGAGCCTAGTTGATGGTGTTCTTATGTCAGGTTCTACCCATTATTAGGGTTTAAGGTTAGTTTAGGGTTTAGGGTTTAGGGTTACTTTAGGCATTAGGGTTTAGGGTTTGCAATTCAAGATTTAGGGTTATAGGTTTTAGGGTTTATGGTTTACAATTTAGGGTTTAAGGTTTATGGTTTAGGGTTTAGGGTTTAGGGTTTACAATTTAGGGTTTAGGGTTTAGGGTTTAAGGTTAGTTTTAGGGTTTAGGGTTTAAGATTTAGGGTTTAGGGGTGTTTTTTTAAATCAAGTGAACTGGTAGGTTTAAGTTTATTTAGTTCAATTTTTATTTATTTGAGTTTATTTTCTTTTTTTATTTTTATTTATGTTAATTTTTTTTCTTTAGTTTAGTATATTTATTTTAGATTTATTTATTTTAGTTTAGGTTTTTATTTTAGTTTATTTTTTAGTTGAGTTATATTTTTATTTTATTTTTTAGGTTTAGGTTTTATATTTTATTATTAAGTTTAGGTTTAAGTTAAATTTTAATCTTTTGAGGTTTAGGTTTTAGGTTTTTATTTTAGCTTTACTTTTAGGTTTTATTTTTTAGTTTAGGTTTAGGTTTACTTTTAGTTTATTTTATTTTATTTAGTCTAAATTTAGGTTTAGGTTTAGTTTATTTTAGGTTTAGGTTTTATTTATTTTAGTATAGTTTATTTTAGATTATGTTTACGTTTAGGTTTATTTTATTTTTTTTATTTTTATTTTAGGTTATAGTTTTATTTTTAGTTTAGGGTTTAAGTTTTATTATTTATTTATTTTTAGGTTTTATTTTTTATTTATTTTTAGGTTTTATTTTTTATTTATTTTTAGGTTTTATTTTTAGGTTTATTTTTTATGTTTAGTTTTTATTTAGTTTTTATTTTATTTTATTTTATGTTTATTTTATTTTTATTTTACATTTATTTTTATTTTATTTAGGTTTTTTATTCTTAGGTTTATTTTATTATTTAGTTTAGTTTATGTTTTTATTTATTTTATTTTAGTTTATTTTACTTTTTTTAGAAGTTTAGGTTTAGGTTTTTATTTTATTTTATGTTTTTATTTTAATTATGTTTAGGTTTTATTTATTTATTTTATTATTAAGTTTTATTTTGTTTAGGTCTAGGTTTTTAGGTTTTAAGGGTTTAGGGTTTATGGTTAAGGGTTTATGGTTTAGTGTTTAGGGTTTAGGATTTAGGCTTTAGTGTTTAGGGTTTGGTGTGTTTAAACTTTAGGGTTTAGGGTTTTGAGCTTAGGGTTGAGGTTTAGGGTTAACAGGTTAAGTGTTAGTTTAAGGTTTAGGGTTTAGACTTTAGTTTAAGGTTTTTTTAATTTAGGTTTAGAGTTTAGGGTTAGTTTAGTGTTTAGGTTTAGGGTTTTAGGTTTAGTTTAGTTTAGGGTTTGGGTTAGTTTAGTTTAGTTTAGTTTAGGTAGGGTTTAAGTTTAAGGTTTAGTATTTAGGTTGTGGGTTTAGGTTATAGGTTTATGGTTTTAGTTTAGGGTTTAGGGTTTAGTAGTTGATTTAGACTTTAGGTTTTAGGTTAGTTTTAGGGTATAGTGTTTAGGGTTAAGATTTATTTATTTATTTATTTTTATTTATTTTTTTATTTTTTAATTAAGTAAACTAGTAGGTTTAGCTTTATTTAGTTTATTTTTTTATTTTATTTTATTTTATTTATTTTGATTAGGTTTATTTTTTTATTTAGTTTAGTTTATTTATTTTAGATATTTTTTTTTTAGTTTATTTTTTAGGTTTAGGTTTAGGTTTTTATTTTATTTTTTTACTTTAGGTTTATTTTTAGGTTCTATTATTTAGTTTAGTTTAGGTTTATTTTTAATTTCTTTTATTTTATTTAATTTAGGTTTTGGTTTTGATTTAGTTTACTTTATGTTTAAGTTTAGGTTTTATTTATTTTAGTTTAGTTTATTTTATTTTAAAATAAGGTTTAGGTTTTTTTTAGTTTAGGGTTTAAGTTTTATTTTTTATTTATTCTCAGGTTTTATTTTTAAGTTTATTATTTAGGTTTAGGTTTTTATTTAGTTTTTATTTTATTTTACTTAGTTTTATTTTATTTTTATTGTAGGTTTAGTTTTTAATTTATTTATGTTTTTTATTTTTAAATTTAGTTTATGTTTTTATTTTAGTTTAGTTTTTATTTTTTATTTTATTTTTTAGGTTTAAGTTTATGTTTATGTTTGGTTTAGGTTTTAGTTTACATTTTTATATTATTTTAATTTAAATATATATTGGTTTAGATTTTTTATTTATTTTATTTTTAGGTTTTATTTACTTTAAGTTAAGGTTTTTAGCTTTTTAGGGTTTAGAGTTTAGGGTTTTAGGATTTAGGGTTCAGGTTTTTGTCTTGGGTTTAGGATATTTATTTTTTCTTAACAGAGAACAAATTCAGAATCAACATTTGTTTTTTTTTATTATTTAGTTTATTTTTTATTTATTTTAGTTTAGTTTATTTTTTTATTTATGTTTAGTTTCTATTTTCATTTAGTTTAGTTTATTTATTTTAGGTTTATTTATTTTAGTATATTTTAGGTTTAGGTTTAGGTTTAGGTTTATTTTTTTAGTTATTTTTTTTTTATTTATTTTTAGATTTAGATTTTATTTTTTATTTTAAATTTAGGTTTAGGCTTTTATTTTATTTTTTAAGTTTAGGTTTTAGGATTTTATTTTAGGTCTATTTTAAGGTTTTGTTTTTTTAGTTTAAGTTTTGGAGTATTTTTAGTTTATATTGGTATATTTAGTTTTGGGTTAAGGTTTTGTTTATTTTAGGTTTAGGTTTATGTTTTATGTATTTTAGTTTAGTTTATTTTAGTTTAGGTTTAGGTTTATTTTATTTTATTTATTTTAGGTTTTTTTTTTAGTTTAGGGTTTAGGTTTTATTTTTTATTTATTTTTAGGTTTTATTTTTAGCCTTATTGTTTATGTTTATGTTTTTATTTATTTTATATTTTATTTTATTTTAAGTTTATTTTATCATTATTTTAGGTTTAATTTTTATTTTATTTAGGTTTATTAATTTTTTATTTAGTTTATGTTTTATTTATTTTATTTTTTTTGTTTAGTTTTATTTTTTATTTTATTTTTTCTTTTTTAGGTTTAGGTTTTAGTTTATGTTTTTATTTTATTATTTTATTTTATTTTAGCTTAGTTTTGGGTTTAGGTTATAGGGTTTAGGGTTTAGGGTTTAGGGTTTAGGGTTTAGGCTTTAGGTTTAGGGTTCAAGTTTTAGTTTAGGGTTTAGGGTTTTTAGTTTTTTTTAACAGTGAATAAATTCAGATTCCATATTTCTTCTATTTTTTATTTAGTTTATTTACTTTATTTTTTATTTATTTTAGATTATTTGATTTTTATTTTTATTTTTTTTTATTTTTAATTTTTATTTAGTTTATTTTATTTATTTTAGGTTTATTTATTTTAGTTTAGGTTTTTTTTATTTTAGTTTACTTTATTTTTTTATTTATTTAATTTAGATTATTTAGTTTATTTTTTCTTTATTTTTAAGGTTTAGGTTTTATTTTTTATTTTTAGGTTTAGGTTGGTTTTTAGTTAATTTTTTTAGGTTTCTAATTTTGGTTTATTTTTAGGTTTTATTTTTAAGTTTAGGTTTAGGTGTTTTTTTAGTTTATTTTATTTTATTTAGTTTAGGGTTTTGGTTTAGTTAATTTTAGGTTTATGTTTAGGTTTTATTTATTGTAGTTTAGTTTACTTTAGCTTAGGTTTAGGTTTATTTTATTTTGTTTATTTTATTTTTATTTTAGGTTTAAGTTTTTTTTTAGTTTAGGATTTAGGGTTTTTTTTGCTTATTTCTAGGTTTTTTTAGGTATATTTTTTAGGTTTATGTATTTATTTAGTTTTTATTTTATTTTATTTTAAGTTTATTTTAGGTTTATTTTATTTTTATTTAGGTTTTTTATGCGTAGGTTTATTTTATTTTTTAGTTTAGTTTAGGTTTTTTTATTTATTTTATTTTTAGGGTTTAGGGTTTAGGTTTTTTTTTTAGGGAAACCCCATGTAGGGGTTTTATTGCCACAAAAAGAGGGTTACAAGGTCCTTAAAGGGGATAAACTCTAGAACTATCAAAGAGACTGATCGACTAAGGAGTAAATCCCCTATCTAAGTACATCCAAAAGAAGACATTAAAGCAATCAAAAGATATAAGATGATTAACATAATAAGCTAAAGGAAGATTAAGGCCAATGCTCTGAGGATGTGAGAATGCATGATAATATGGAAAACACGCAAAAGAAGAGAGAATCACACGCAAAATTATAATGAGAGAGATTAGAACAGTTAAGGTAATACAGACAAAAAGATAGATGAAAACAATATAATATGAGAATGATAGTAAGGAATTGTGATAGAGAAGGCTCAGGCTCAGTCACACCAAGTTGAGGCAGATGCAAATATGAGCATCTTTAGCGAAGAAGGTTACATCACATGAGCTACTACACCAAAAGGGGTGAGATCATCCGACCATCATAGCCAACACACTTGAGGAGGTAGCACTTGTTGATAGTCTTGTGAGCTTTATTACACGCAAACCTAAACAAAATCATATCTAAAATAGAGAGGAAATTGCAAAGAGCTGCATAATAAGGTGTCCCATTCAAGAAAAGTATCATCAATATAGTCATCCTGACATGAGAATACATAAACATAAGAGAATGAGCCATCTTAGCCAGAACCTCATGAAAAGGCATATCCAAGAAAGAAAGCAAACCGACATATAATCCCTCCACAAGAAAATTGGAGGAGACAACTTGTTGAAATCATGCTAATCAAGTCAATGAGCCTATAATTAACACCATCCCAATCATATGATATATAAATGAAACTTTTAGGGCAGGAAACAACCCAAAAAACAACCCCCTTTTTAATGTCCATATCAGTAATTGGAAAAAGGCAATTGTAAAGGAAGGCAGCATAGCTCAACACAGGGAATGGACTGCAACCAACCAAAAATATCACCAAGTAAAGACAGTTAGAGCAACACTCTAATAGCATTCGGGGCCAAAATTGGATAATCCATCAACAAATAACCAAGAGAACAAAGGCAAAGGCGACAAGCGTCCATAATACCACTCTTCCAGAATAGACAGTGCATAAGACTGCACAAACCTATTTGAACCGAGATGGGAATAGAGACAACAACAGGTAATGCAGATCACAAAAATAAGGAGATGAATAGCGGACATAAATACGAGCATTGAAAGCCAACTAGCGACAAAAGCAGTAATGCAACATTGGAACCCACCATAAGAAAAATCAACAAGTGGATTGAAATGAGTATCAACATTAGAATCCAGAAAAAATAAGACAGCGGATAACCAAGGAAAAAACTAGCCTATACAGCAATAGTTAAGATAGCAACATCCAAGACAGGAAGGGATAGCAAATTGGCCATAAAACTCCTAAATCAGAGTAGACATGGCAATAGTTAATAACCAAATAGATAGAGCATAAAAACAGTTATCTTGAAGGCGACAATTGAGGAAATCACCAAAACCATCACCATCGGGGAGCAATGTCGAAATAACTGGCGAGCACGAAATCCTACAACCAACAAAGATGGGGCCAATAGAGGTGTCCTGATAAAACAAGACAATAAATCTCCAAGACAAGAAATAACCAAAATAGCAAAAACCAGCTAGCTTGCCATAATGCCACTCATCCAGTATAAACAGTGCAATAGATACAAGTTTGACTGAAAAAAGATAGAGAAAACATCAACAGAAAAGGTAGACCAATGAATTTTGATGATAAGCATAAAATAATCCAATAAGGGGGTTCAAAGCAAAGTCCACCAAGCAATTTGCAACTTCAATAGAGACTTGCTGAACAAAATAATCCAAAACCCGAGGCGGTGAAGAGTATTAATCAGTTGACCAACAAACAAAGTTAATACCAACAAGGCCAGAGTCCACCAAAAGCATATATATAAATAAAGGAAGGGATAGATAATGAATAGCTCCCCACCACAAGCCAATCCAGTAAGTGACATTCAGAGAAATCAGATCAGTAGCAGGATGCTTAGTCACCTTAATCCAATTCTGCCAAGGATAATGATAATAATAACCGATTAGGTTGGTCAATAACTTAATTATGCATATAAGATAAATCATTGATTAATTTCCAAGCATGAAAAATGATCTTCAAGTTTTGCGTTCCCATCATAGAGGAAAAAGCAGGAAAACAACATCAGATGTTAGCATCAAAAGAAGAAAACAAAGAAAACTTGGGAAATCAATTCAAAATCAACAATGTGGACATTATTACGGTTAATACACCCATTAGGAAAAGAAAATATTACTAAAAAGGATATAAAATAGATAATGTATGAGTTCAAGTAATTCCCACGAGTAAATGAAATACCCACAACCTCATCGAGAATGATAATCCCTTGAGTAACTCCAAACCGAGCATGGAAAATAAGACCGACAACAAGATTGGCAAGCCTCAAGGTGCCATATCGAGACAACTAAGAGAGAAGTTATCAACAAGTTGACCATAGGATAAGCCATTAAGAGTTGATAGAACATAAAAGGATCCGTAATAAAAGAAGAAATCGACTATGGGAAAGCGAACGGATGAAAATAACAGCGACATGTGTGATCAAAATAGTGATATTAAGTACAACAGTTGGGAAATCAAGATTCAAAAGACAACCATAAATCAAAGATAATATGTAAAGAGGACCCAAAAAAATGACTAGCATTGAAAAGAATAACACAATTCCATTCCTGCAAAGAGATATTAGAGTAGACATGGGATATCACAAATAGCAAAATAGCAATAAGGAAAATTGCAACCAATTGGTGCTCAATAGCTCCTAAAACAACATTGATGCGGGTTGCTTAGTCACATTAAGCGGTATTGCCAAGGATAATGAGACCAGATTGGCCAATAACCAAGTTATGCATGGATAAACCATTGATTAAATTTAAGCGAAAGAAGAATGATCTTCAAGATTTGCATGTTCCCATCATAAGAAGGGTGAAAACAACAAAGAGAGGCCAACAAATCCATTCATGCAGGGAATAGGAGAAGGCAATAGCAAAAAAACAATTAATCTTGACGAGCAATAAAGAACTTGACCAAAGCCCCAATCTCTACATCCAGAAGGATCTGGTATCAAACAATGAATAAACTCCATCAGACAAAAAAAATACAGCAGAAGAAATAACAGAATGCATTCCACCCAAGCAAAGTAAAAGAAGCATATAAAGGTAACCAAGTAATATCGTTCACAATAATAGTCATAAGGTGTAGGGAGGTCGGTGACAGAAAAAAAACTTGCAAAAGTAACCATAGCAGTGGAAGAAAAGAAAAGCCCCACAAAGATCCCACCAAAGGGACCTGAGAATCAAAATGGATTTCAAAGAGAGCATCTGAATGGGATCTAGATTCCAGAGAATATGACCAAGATAAATATAAAAAGAAAGGGCCAAAAGCCACTTCATGCAAGAATAAAGTAAAGGAACTCTAGAAATAATAGAGAAACATGCTCAATCTAGAGTTAAAAAAATATATGACAGATCTAATAGAGACAAGCGGCATGTCAAAAGCCATCCAATCATTATCAAATAAATCCAACAACCAATGAAATCATCAAAATAAATATTGCAACTAGCATAGTAGACAATACAATGCATAGAAATAACATAAATAACTAAGATGCTCCAAGCTAATATCTTTGAGAACCAGTTGTAGAATGAGTAGTCAAACCCATCAAAATAAAAATCTCCATCCAGAATGATTAAGCCTCTAGGATTAGAATGTAGCCATTGGTATAAAAACCCAAGTATTGGGGTTATAAAACCAATAGCTTGACACAAAAGCTCAACATAATTCCTATCGATTATCAGTATGCACATAGCTCAAGACCTTTTATCAATGTAAATGCCAAAAGCGGTGAGCCTCCAAATGAAAGGAGCTATTAAAACACCAAAGCATGACACAAAGATCAGACACCAAGTTTTATCCGTGTGAAGCATCCACAAAAGGCACAAAAGGATCAACCAAAAGTAAAGAAGCATCGATAAAAGATGAATGGAGAAAACATCAAAATTTAGATTAAGTTCTAAGATAAACCGAATTGTCCAAGTTAACCACACGCAAGTGTTTGGGTAAGGTGTTGATCAAAGAAGATGATACCATTGGATCTAGCGATTGGGAAGTCGGCACAAGCATTTCCTTCGCCAAACATGTGTGATGTTAAAATTCATTGGGAAAGAAGAGATCTAGTTTGCTTGAGGAGGTAGTACAATTGGTCTGCTCATCTTAGTGGAAGTCAAAAGATCAATCAAAAGCAATCCACCTCGATCCAAATATTGATCCATTTTGGAGACAAATCTCAAGAGCTTTGAAGGCCCATAAGTTCGAAAAGGAGTGCAGAAATAAGGGGATAAGCAAAAGCACATAGGACTATACCCTTAGAGTTCCTAAAATGCCACCACAACCGAGCCATTATGAGAGAGCCATCAATATTGATTTTAATAATATGATCAAGAGGTTTTTCAATAGACAATCTTGTCATTTTGTGAGGTTGATCCAAATTTATGCAGTTTATTGGCCACAAATTTACCTTTGAAATGTTTGTAATGAATGAGATTGGCTTTAAACAAGTCATGAATTTTGCTTTTAGTTCTAGCAATAATTCTCACATGGTTCATAGGGATCCCATGGTGTTTTGCATCATTTCGATCCATCCATATGAACCGAGATAAGAGTGATAGCAATGATAACTTTAATGTGACCTTTAATAGTATTATCAAAATAAATTTCAAGAAGTTGATATTAAGTAGAGCCATTGAAATTGGATGTTAAAAGATCATCATACCAAATCTAAAGTTTAGAAGCAATGACCCCATTAACAAAGACATGATTAACATTCTCAATATGAAAACATCATTGACATTTAGAGGGAAAATGGAACCCTTTACCCCACAACAAGGAATCAATAGGGATAAAATTTTTTAGAATGCATGAAGTAAGAACGAGAATAAGAAATAGGGATATTATTATTCCAAAGTTTAGAGAATACATAGGAGGAATCATGAGTATCTTTAATGTGGAGCCACACATTTTGAGGTTGAAATCACCATTATGAGAGAGCTTAAAGAGAATATGATCTTGATTTTGAGTGATAGGAATAGTAGTAACCATATTCAAGAAAGTAAAGGGATAAAATCAACAAGCTTACTATGTTCCACTTATTGTTATGCCGAAAGAGTTTACTCTAATAGCGAAGTGGAATGGGTGTAGTAAGTCATCCATGGACCTCCACTCAGTTATCTTGCCAAAAGAAAGAGGTAGAGTTGATGCCCCAAAAAATTAGGGATTATCCCATTTGACATAACAAAGTCTTTTCCACAGTCACCCGACTTAAAGGGACAAATGAGGGGTGCTTTCCACGGAAATATTTAGCGAAATTAGCCAGGCATGATTACTCTAAAATTCCACAAGAGTTTATAGGAAAAGGCATTGATAGCTTCTTTTATGGATTTACAACAAGACCACCTTCATCAAAAGTGCCACAACTTTTAAACCAAGAGGTCAGTGCATTTTTTTAGAAGAGGTATTGGAGCCCCAAAAAAATTTGAGATGCTCAATTACGTTGATGCTAGAGATGGACCTGATGGTTTGGATGAGATATAAAGGCATGGAATTAAGAGTGCTCTTAATCAAGGTTAGCCACCAAAGAGAGTAAATGAAATTCCCAAAATTTTATTAGAAATTTTTTGAATAAGGTCATCAAAAGATGAGATCTTTTCGGCCTTTAAAAGCGAGCCGAGGTAATTAATGGGAAGTTGACTTTGCTTAAAATTAGTAATTCTGGAGATTTGATTTAATCTATTTGGAGGAATCTTAGCTGAGGGAATAAAATAGCATTTTTTTTCATTAAGGAAGAGACCACTAACTTTGCCAAAATCATTTAAGAGATTCTTAATAGTTTTAACATGTTGAAGGGAGGCATTAAGATTATAAAATCATCGCAAAGCTAAGATGAAAGCAAACCACCATGAGTTTTAAAAGCCATGTTAGGATTTTTTGATGAAAAGATCATTGAGGCTTCTCAAAAGATATTCACAACAATGATAAAAGAGAAGGAGAAAGGTCGTGATAAACCATGGCTCAAGAAAAGAAACCAAGGGACTCACCATTTAATATAAGAAAACCGGATGTTAGTGATACAACTTTTATAAGCGGATAAAATGATCGAGAAACCAAACAAATGCAAGATTTGGAAAAGGAAATCCCAGAGGTTGTCAAAGGCTTTAGAGATGTCAGTTTGAAAAGCATATTACCTCCTGGAAGAAACATCAATGTCATGAACTAGCTCTTGGCGAGGAGAATATTATCGAGATATGGCTCTATTTTTAATGTAACCGGTTTGGTTAGGGGAGATGATTTTATCGGCGGCTAATCTATTATTAATAAGTTTAGCAATGAGTTTTTGGAAAAAGGTACAAAGACTAATAGGTCTAAAGTCGCCCCAAGATTTAGGATTGATGGTTTTGGGAATAAGGACAATAGAAGTACTTGAAAAATATTTGGGAATAGAGCTACCATCAAAGAAATCAATAACAGCATTAACAAGATCAGATTTAATAAAAGGCCAACAATGTTAAAAGAAATGAGTCATTGAAACCATCGGGGGCATCATTGTTCATACTATTGAGAGTACTACTAATCTCCTTAGGGATGCATAGTGAGCAAATGGTTATCCTCATTGGTAATCATAGAAGAGATAAGATGGGTGTAGGAGGGGGTTTCTAATGAAGGATTAGAATTTAATAAATTTTGAAAGTGATGTATGGAGAATCCTTGATTTCATGTTATCGTTATCCGACCACCATTAGGGTTCTTAATTTTCTTAATCGAGTTTAGAGCTTTTCATTTATTGCAAATAGCATGGAAGTACCTAGTGTTTTCACCATCGACAATATGTTTCTAGCGACTTTTGATGCCAATAAGTTTCCTCCATATTTTGGTAATTAATCAAACTATCTTTGGCAGTGCTCAACTCTTCAAGCTTATTGGGGTCGGTTAAGACAGCCTCTTCAAGTGAACAAACCACTTGTTCCATAGCTTTAAGATTGGTAAAGAGATTTTTAAAATATGCTTGTTCCACCAATTGAGGTTTTGTTTAAGCCTCTTGAGTTTAAGCCAAAGCCGAAACATGCCTTTAACGAAATTATTTGGGTGAACGAGAGCCATCCATTTAGTGAAAACAAAATTAGTGAAATCACCATGTTGGGTCCACATATTTTGGAAACGAAAAGATGAGGGAATAGGAGGGTTAGTGGGGAGTTTTGATAGAGATCAAAGAGGGGCATGATTAGACAAAGTTCTCAAATGTTCAGCAGTGAGTGGCCATTGATTAATCCAAAAGAAGAGGGCCAAAAGTCAATCCCTGCAAAATCAGAGAAGTCATCCATGGAATGAAGGTTAGGAGAACATCCTCCATGCAATGATAGTGTTGAAATCTCCCAACCAACCAGAAGTTAAAGCGGAAGGTTCTTAAATGATTCAAAGGATGTTCCTACACTCTATTACAAGAAGCATAGATAAAAGGAACCAAAAGTCACCTAAGATTTTAACCAATTGATCAAGATCATCAATGATGGAAATGTTGATTGAATTATCCCAAAACACCAAATTTTATTATTAAGATTGAAGAAGAAATTTTGAAATCCAAGCAACATAGCAACATAGGAAGAGTTAATGAAAGGCTCAATAATAACAAGTTTGATGTTATGAGAAATCTAACATGGTTTCTTGAGACGGGGAGTTTCCCATAAACCGGATATTCCAAATAAGAAAATTTATCATAATAAAAATTTCAAAAAAGAAAAGATAGAAAAGGAAAATGGAAAAAGGAAGAGAAGGACATAATTATTTATAAGGTGTAAGGAAGAACGTGTGGTTCTAGTGAAATTATTATTAGTCATTTTGGCTTTATAAGATTTTTTTTAAGAACTTTGGAAAGGTCTATCAATCCAAAGTATCTCCATCGAGAAATTGGTTTTGTTTTCTAGAGTAGGAGCGATCGGTCAATGTTTTAGTAGTGGTGATTTCTCCTTCTTGATGTCGAGTTAGGATGAGAAATTTGGATAGCGAGTATCACTCAGAGAAAGTAGAGGGGAGGTTCTTGCACCATTAATAGTGCAAATAAAATTTTCATTGCATGATGCATATTCGATTTTAGTCGACACCAAGGATCAACATTATTTTGATCCAATGTAAAATTTCCATTGATTGTCATTAAGATTCAAATTAAGAGGTTTGTCATGAAGCCAAATTATTGCAAGTAGGAGTAGTGCTAGGTAAGTTGTCATTAGTCTCAGCACATACCTCAATAGTAGTATGTATACCTAGCTCATAATGTTTTTCATTTGACAAATCAATAGGTACTAAGGGGGTAGGTGTAGGAGGATGTATTCCATTATGAGTAGCTTTTTTGGCACATAAGCTAACTTATTGGTTTTCCCTGTTCCAAGAGGTACTAGTGTCTGTGAGATATTCTTTTAAGGTTAGGGTGTAACACAAAGCATTGAGTGATCATGGCCATGGATCTTATAGTGAGAATAAAAGGCGGGAAATTTTCAAATTCAACTTTCGATTATATCCAAATTTTTGAACCAATCCAAACTTCTTTGGGGTATTTTTGGTAATGTCAATTTCAACCAAGATCGTTATGAGATGGTCAAGATTTAGTGGCGTGGCTTGATCAATTTGAAGGGGTCTACCAAATAGAGCCCCAACCAAAACAAAACTTGATGAGTAACATAGTGAATTCTTATGTTGGGGAAAGCAAGCCATAAAGGAACAATAGGGGATTCTTCCTTGACATCAAAAAGGGGTGGCCATTTTAAGAGGTGCATTTGACAATTATACACAAAATAGGAGCGATGAGCAAAGACACGAGAGTAATCTAAATCATTTGATAATTGAATGAAGATGTGATGAGGATCAATCAGCCCAATAGTGAAAACTCCCGAAAGCTTTAAGCTATGGAAGGAAGATCAGATATTATCTAGAGTAGGGCGCCGTAAAGAGAATTTACTAACCAAAGAGAACTCATAAGGCTTAGCTAATTTCTCCACATCCTTGTCAGAACACATGACAGCCGGCAATCCACGAAAGGATGTAGAAATTAAATTAATCGAGGCATTAGCACAAGGGATCTTACCAGAAAGAGCATCCTTAAAGGACTTTCTGTGGCGCATTAATAGTATCGGATCAGTACCTTTAGGGAGGTTAAAACGGTGCATCTAGGGCGACGAGTTGGTTCATGGAGGGTGAAACTCGCCATTATCGGTGAGAATCACATAAGCTACCAGGGGATGTGCAAACATGCAATTTGACAGCGAGCATGATCGGGAGGCAAATTACTCAGAGAATAAGCGAACACAAAATCGCCACAAAATTGCGAGAGGAGCCTTGTAGAGGTTTTGGTTTGGGTTTAGGGTTTAGGTTTTAGGATTTAGGGTTTAAATTTTAGGGTTTAGTGTTTTTTGGGTTTAGGGTTTAGGGTTTAAGTTTTAGATTTAAGGTTCAAGTTTTAGTTTAAGGTTTAGGGTTTATGGTTTTTTTTTAGAGAACAAATTCAAATTCAATATTTCATTTTTTTGATTTCATCAAACAAGTAACACACCAAGTTTTGTATGACACAAGAGATGACATAGATAAAAAATGAGCACACATAAGGCAAATCAAAAACCTAAGATAACTAGAACCGTCTCTACTATAAAGACATACCTCCATAACTAGTAGATCGGATCAGCCATTCTTTAATTTCTCTAGTTCCCATCATACCACGCCTTGGGATGCCATCATATCCCGATCTCTCCTCCTCCACCACCATGGCTATAACCTCCGTCACCTCCCTCCACCATGCTTTACCACCACCTTCATATCCACCCCACCACTAGCCATCACCTCTTCCCTCCACTACTAGATCTACACAGCACGGTTGATGGTCATATTCCTACAGTCAAGATTCTGCCCATTCTTAGGGTTTAGGTTTAGGTTTAGGTATTAGGTTTTAGGGTTTAAGTTTATTTTTTAATTTATTTAGTTACTTTTGGTTTAGGTTTAGGGTTTGGGGTTTAGGGTTTTTTGCTGGGTTAAGGGTTTAGGGTTTAGGTTTAGTGTTTAGGGTTTTAAAGTTTATGGTTTTAGGGTTTAGGGTTTAGGGTTGTAGGTTAGATTTTTCTGGTTTAGAATTTACAGTTTATGGTATTTTTAAATTAAGTAAACTTGTAGGTTTAGGTTTATTTAGTTTATTTAGTCTTTTTTTTATTTATTTTAGTTTATTTTATTTTTTTATTTAGGTTTACTTTTTATTTTAATTTAGTTTAGTTTATTTATTTTGGCTTAGGTCTTTTATTTTAGTTTATTTTTTAGGTTTAGCTTTTGCTTTAGGTTTATTTTTTTAGTTCAATTTTTTTTAGGTTTAGGTTATACTTTTTATCTTTATGTTTAAGTTTAGGATTTTATTTTATTTATTTTTGTTTAGGTTTTAGGTTTTTATTTTAGTTTTATTTTGAGGTTTTACTTTTTTAGTTTAGGTTTAGGTTTACATTTAGTTTATTTTATGATTAGGTTTAGGTTGTGTTTATTTTAGTTTAGTTTATTAGTTTAAGTTTTGGTTTAATTTATTTTGTTTATTTTATTTTTTATTTTTGGATTAGGTTTTAGTTTAGAGTTTATGTTTTATTTTATTTATTTTTAGGTTTAATTTTAAGGTTTATTTTTAAGGTTTAGGTTTCTATTTAGTTTTTATTTTATTTTAATTTAGGTTTATTTTATTTGTATTTTACATTTAGTTTTGATTTATTTAGGTTTTTTATTCTTAGGTTCATTTTATTTTTAGTTTAGTTTATTTTTATTTTATTTAATTTATTTTTTTAGGTTTAGGTTTAGGTTTTAGTTTAGGTTTTAATTTTATTTTATTTAGGTTTAGCTTTTTTTATTTATTTTATTTTTAGGTTTTATTTAGTTTAGGTTTATGTATTTAGGTTTTTAGGGTTTAGGGTTTTAAGTTTATGGTTTTAGGGGGTTTAGGGTTTAGGGTTTAGAGTTTAGGCTTTAGGCTTTAGGCTTTAGGGTTTTGGGTTTAGGGTTAGCCTAGGGTTTAGGGTTTAGGCTTTAAGCTTTAGCGTTTAAGGTTTTTATGTTTTAGGGTTAGTTTAGCATTTAGGGTTTAGTGTTTAGGGTTTTGCAGTTTATGGTTTAGGGTTTAGGGTTAGGGTTTAGGGTTTAGGGTTATAGGTTTAGGGTTTAGGGTTTAGGATTTAGGGTTATGGGTTTAGGGTTTAGGGTTTTTTTTTTAAATTAAGTAAACAGATAGGTTTAGGTTTATTAACTGTATTTAGTTTACTTTTTTATTTATTTTAGTTTATTTAATTTTTTATTTTTATTTAGGTTTATTTTTTATTTAGTTAGGTTATTTATTTCTTGTTTATTTATTTTAGTTTATTTTTTCGGTTTAGGTTTAGGTTTATGTTTATTTTTTTATTTAGTTTCATTTTTATTTTATTTTTTAGGTTTATGTTTTATTTTTTATATTTAGGTTTATCTTTAGGTTTTTATTTTATTTTTCTAGGCTTAGATTTTATGTTTTATTTTAGGTTTTGTTTAGATTTAGGTTTAATTTTAGTTTATTTTATTTTATTTAGTTTAGCGTTTAGGTTTAGTTTAGTTTAGGATTAGGATTAGGTTTAGGTTTTATTTATTTTAGTTTAGTTTATTTTAGTTTAGGTTTATGTTTGTTTTATTTTGTTTATTTTAGGTTTAAGTTTTTTTTTAAGTTTAGGGTATAGGTTTTTTTATTTATTTTAGGTTTATTTTTTAGGTTTTGGTTTCTATTTAGTTTTTATTTTATTTAGGGTTTTATGCCACCATTCTTCAAGATCTTTGATGATAGTGAGAACCCACGATAGCACATTGCACACTTTAGAGCCATTTGTTCTGCGGTGGAAGCAACACTCTCTCTTACTTTTCATTAGAGTCTTTAAGTGTTGCATTTGGTTGGTCAGCCATAGTTTGAAGAGTTCTAAGTTGGAGCACCTCTTCATCAAGAGGTTTCTTTAGCTTGAGAGGGTGTAGGTGACCTCATTATATAGAAATAGAAACTCAATGAGTCCCTTGTTGATTACATTCTTAGGTGGCATAACCTGAGGATGAAATGAGAGCCATAACTATCTAAACAGCATGCCATTGAGATTCTTCTCAAGAATATCTGTGGCCCGATTTCTTTCATGCTTAAGGGATTTATAATCAAAACATTCGAGAAATTAATCAACAAGGTGGCTAGCCTACAAGAGGAAGCCAAACAGTTGCCCTTTCCTGGCCAATCATCTAGGCACAAGCCACAGATGGTGTTTGAGAGGAAGCCAGGGATAGTTGTGTCATTGGACAGAGGGAAGTAGCCAGCCAGAGTTCAATATGAGAGACTACGAGCTCAGCAGCCTCCTTTGCCACCTCCTCTTCCACCACCTCGACCATCATATTGACCACTAGAGCCGCCACAATGACCATTTCCACCACCTTAGCGGCCTACCTAGTAGCAATATTCATATCCCTTGCTAGGTAGCTACTTTCCACCTACTCTTGCATATAGATTGAATGAGACATATTCATTCAAGAGGGAGGTAGTTAGGAAAATCTTTAAGAATCTCTTAAAGCAACCTAATTTTTAGTTACGAGAGCATAAGAGGCTGGAGGAAGTTGGCAAGAGCAGTGATCCTAGCTATTGCCCTACCACCATCTGTTAGGCCATGTCTTAGAGGATTATATCACTTTTAATGATTAACTTGAATGCAGCTACAAGTAGAGATCCATAGTTATCCCTAAGGAATACTTATTAGAACAACCATCTAGTTCTATTAGAGTGATCCTTGGGGATACTATCGATCCACTTAAGACCAAAGAAGATTAGAATATCTCCCTATCTTGAGCATCTATGAAAATCAATTCTAAGATCAAGAAGCTTTCCTTGTAGGTGCCTAAAGTAGCTCAAACCTCCAACACCAAGGAAGGATTTCTAGTTGCAAAGGACACCCATGGCGTGACTCACCATACTACGGCATAGTCCGTAGCAACCACTATTCCAGTTCAGTACTCCCTCCACCATTGTAGCTACCACCTCTTCTGCTAGGTCCTCTTCTACCAACAGGAGCATTGTACCTATAGATAAGAGCACTAAATCCTTTACTTTGCTTACTTTACTTGATTTCTATCATGTACCTCCACCTAAAAATAAAGTAATGAAGAAAGCTGATTCTACTTTTATGTTGTTTACTTCTGATGCTGTTGATTTTATTCCTATTGAAAGTTCTCTGAGTCTAAATAGAAATAATAGCTCTAGTAGTTCTGATCCTTTCATTTTTGATTTAGAGTCAGACTATCCTTCTCTAAATCAATCGGGTTCACCTTTTGAGATTGACTTGGAGTTAACTATCTCTAAGGATCTCATAGGAGAAGCTGTAGGTATGGCCAATGAAAAGGTAGAACTTTCCACAAGCTCATCATTCCAATAAGTCACTTAACTCAACTTACGTAGTGACAAAGTTCTACCTTCTAGGGTAGCACCTCAGGATAAGGGTAAGCAAGTCATTAGTGAGTAGATATCCACTCCATGGGATGCTTCACCCATGGATATGCTTGTGGAGGAGCGGTGATTACAATGTCAGCTCACCTTAGAAAGTTTCTAGCTAAAGCATATACAATTCCTTGTCTTATCCAAAGAGATGAGCGAATCACTAATCAAGGCCTTAATTGATCTAGAAATATGCTTAGCTCGGTGATTACTAAAAGGAGGCATGCCACTCAAAGGACATCTTAGGTATTATATTCAATGATGAAGACTTACTTCTAGGGATGACCAAGCACAATCGCCTCTTTACATTATAATGGATGTTGGCAGATATAGGCTATCCAAAATTTTGATTGACCCAGGTGTATCAGTCAACATTCTGAGTCTAAGAACCTTTACATACTTGATCGACATCTCTAGACTCCAAAAAGAAAGGATGATGTTGAGAAATTCAATGAATAAGGTGAGAGGGCCTTATGGTGTTTACTTTTAAATGTATAAGAGGTGGGGGGACACCACGAAGATCGTATGGGGTACCTTTTGAGGTGATCAGGTACGACATTGAGGTATGATGTACTATCTTGAAAGATAGAGGCATCACCCTACAATGGACCTAATCACGTAATAAAGACTGCTAAGGCATGATGGGTCTTCAAATGTACTTGATTTTCCCCCCACTGTACATGGATGAATAAAGTAGGGTTTATATTAGACAAGGTTCTTAAGTTCCCTATAGAAGCAAGCCTCCATAGTTAAATACATCTTTGGAAATGAGATTCTCTAAGAATACTCTCGATTAAAGTGACAATTATCATCTCCAAAGATTTCAATGTTGAGTATCAAAGGATTGTATTTGGAAAATCAATTGGGAAAGTTCGAGGAGAAGACTTATTTTTGGAATCCAAATGAATGTAGAGCATTCTAATGCTTATGATACTAGCAAGCCTAGTTAGCATTCTAATCTATCATATGGTTGGGCTTTATAATCTGAGCTCAGGTAAGCTCGGATCATGTGAGCAATGATGGACGAGCTCCATTCTCCCTCACTTACGTGATGTTAGGTCAGGCACCATCCGTTCCGTATGATCAGAACGGACGATCATGATTAGATCTGCTAGATCAATGTGATTTAATCCTATTAAGTTATGGAATTAGTCATAGTCGTCTGATCTTAGATCGGATATGACATATGAAGCATCCCACCACCGCATAGTCGAAGTGAGAAGTTTTAAGTAGCCAATCAGTGGAGCCATGTGGAAATTTGTGCATCAATTGCCACATGGCGTCAATAGGATTAGGCTTTAATTAAGATTAATTAATCATTTTTAATGGCTGAAACTTTTGAAAATAATAAAAAAACATAAAGAAATCAAAAAATGAAAATAAATACTCATTTTAATGGTATCTTAGAGGAGAATTAATTAAAAATGTCCTTAACTTATTTTGAATAGTAATTAAGATTTAATTATAAAATTAATTAGCTTAATTACTCTTTAATTACTTGAGAAAATAATCCCAATTTTTATTGGGTTAATTTAATGGGATGACCTCTACCTCCCATGATTTTGATGGAATTTATTGCTCACTTAATTAGGAAAATTCACTAATTAAACTTTAACTACTTTTTGAAGTTAATTAATAATTAATTAATCCCATGAATAGGAATAAATTAGTTAATTAAGTTTATTAATCATTGTTCAATAGTAAGTGAACTAAGGAATAGGGTTGGGACCCCATTCCCTAAGTTCATTTCACCATTTTTTTAAAATGAAATAAATTTAGGTTTAACTAATTAATTAAATCACTTAATCAAATTGAAATCATAATCACATCAGACCTTAATTAATTAAATCATGAGGTAGATTTTTAGGTGTTTAATAACCTAAAGGAGTTTAATGAAATTATGGTTAGTCTACATGTGTGGGAAAACCATAAGAGTAATTAATTAAGTCCTTTAATCTAATTAACTATTAATCATGAGCCAATTGCATTAGGCCCCTTTTATTTCTTAGGATCATTGCAAGTTTATTTTCCATGCATATCATGTTGGCTCATAATTATTTAGTTAATTACTTTAAGGTGACTTAGGTAAGGGTAATTAATTCATCTAATTAACAGTTCAACTTAATTAACCCATAAAATCAACTTAATTACATATCCTTAAATTAAATTAAATCACTAATGTGGGAATGTGTTTAAAACAATAAGTGATGATTTCTGTTTGCCTCTTTAAATCAAATCCAATCCAAAACTTAATTAAAAAAGTAGCTTTGGTTTGCTTTAAATAATCTTATTGGATTTTATTATCCTTAAGAACTAGTTTGGTTGAATGAATCACATGCTTATATTTGAATGTCCTCTTTCCAATCATGTTAAATTTAGTATGTCATTCGATTATCCATCTTTTCATAATCAAGTAAAATAAAATTGATTTCTTTTATGTAATCATGTATTTGATGATTTAATTTAATATATGTGTTGTTATTATCACTATTAAATCCAAATGTATTTTTCAAAAGCTTATAAATGAATAATAATATGTCTTATGATGCTAGTTATAAATAAATAAGAAATGCATATGCTTATAGCTTAAGTGTATGAATGTTGAGTTCTCTTTCCTCTATTCATGTGTTGATTTATATAAGATTGAATGGTAATGGTATATAGTCTGCACATCCCGGGAACACAAGGCTTTAGCTAGCCCCTAGGAGGTCATTTGATTACCTCACTTCCCTAGTTTGTTACTTAGATGATGAAATCGAAAGGAAGAAATGTTGAATCACGAATTTGTTCTTTGTTTTAAAAAACAAAATAAACCCTAAACTAAACCCGAATCCTAAATCCTAAACCCTAAAACTACAACCTAAATCCAAAATGCAAAATGCAAACCCTAAATCCTAAACCCCAAAAAACCCCAAACCCTAAAACCTAAAAATCCACAAAACTAAAAAAAACTAAACTAAATAAACCAAAAATAAAATAAATAAAACTAAACCTAAATAAAATAAAATAAATAATATAAAATGAGAACCTAAACTAAAACTAAACCTAAAGCTAAAATAAAAAATAAAAAAATAAAATAAAATAAAATAAATAAACCTAAACTACAAAATAAAATAAACTAAGAATAAAAAACATAAATAAAATTAAAAGTAAACGTTAAAATAAAATAAAATAAAACCTAAAATAAAATAAAATGTACTAAAATAAATAAATAAATAACAAAACCTAAACTCTAAACTAAAATTACCTAAACCTAAAATAAAACAAAATAAACAAAATAAAATAAACCTAAAACTAAACTAAAATAAACTAAACTAAAATAAATAAACCTAAACCAAAACCTAAAGTAAACAAAACCTAAACCTAAACTAAATAATAAAATAAAATAAACTAAAATAAACTAAAATAAATAAAATTAAAAATAAACCTAAAATAAAACATAAAACCTAAACCTAAAATAAAATAAAACTCTAAACTTAAACTTAAAATAAATAAAGCTAAACCTAAAAAATAAAACAAAATAAAGTTCAACTAAATAAACCTAACTCTAAACTTAAACCTAAAGAATAAACTAAAATAAACCTAAGCTAAAATAAATAAAATAAAATAATATACTAAACTAAATAAAATAAAGATAAACCATAAAATAAAAAATAAAGTAAACTAAAATAAATTAAAAATAAACTAAATAAACTAAAACCTATAAGTTTACTTAATTTAAATAAAATGAAGATTAAACCCTAAATCCTAAACCCACAAACCCTAAACTCAACCTAAACCCAAACTCCAAACCTCAACCCAAAACCTCAACTACCATAAATCCTAAAACTAGAATAATCCAAACCTAAAACCCTAAACCTAAACTCTTAAACCCCAAACAATGTTAAGCCTAAAAAATGGTTAATAAATAAAACCAAAACCCTAAAACTAATAAACTAAACCTAAACTAAACCAGAATGGGTGGAACGGTGGGAACATCAAGTTAAGCCCAGGCTTAGTCTAAATCCTGGTATAAACCTAAACTGGCTTCTTAATTAAAAAAAAAACTCTTATACCCCAAACACTAGACCCTAAATCCTAAACCTAAACTAAACAACCAAACCCACTAAACCTAACTCTTAAACTGGGACCTAAAAAAACCCTAAATCTAAACCTTAAATAAATCTAAACCCACAACCACCCCACCTCCTTAAACCCAAAACCAACCTAAACTAAACCTAAACTACACAAAACTAAATATTAAAAGTACCTAAACCCAAAGCCAAAACCCTAAACCACAGGTAACCCTGATTCAGCAACCTAAACCTTAAAACCTAAAACCAAACCCTAAACCTAAACACAAACCTAAACTGCATTAAAACCCACAAACATTAAAACTCTAAAACTCCAAAGCAAACCCAAAATAAATCATGATAAAACCTAAACAAACCTAAACTAAACTAAACCTAATTTAAAAAACTTAAACCCTAAACAAATGGAAATATACCTTAAAACCTAAAAACTTAAACCTAAACTAAATAAACCTAAAATTTAAATAAATTAAAAGATAAACCTAAATAAAATAAATAAAATAAAATAGAAACCTTAACTAAAACCTAAACCTAAATATAAAATAAAATAAAAATTATAAAATAAATTAAAATAAAATAAATAAAAAATTAAACTAAATTAAAAATAAAATAAACCTAAGAATAAAACCTTTAATAAAATAAAACTAAATAAAATTTAAAATCAACTTTAAATAAAAATAAAATCTAAATTAAACCTAAACCTAAAAAATAAAAAAAACCTAAACCTAAACTAAAAAAAAACTAAACCTAAAATAAAATAAAATGAGAAAATAAAATAAACCTAAACCTAAAATAAAATAAACTAAAACTAAAATAAATAAAACCAAAACCTAAACCTAAAGTTAAATTAAATAAAATAAAATAAACTAAAAATAAAATGAAACCTAAACTAAAAAATAAAACCTAAAAAAAGAACCTAAAACCTAAACCTAAAAATAAATATAAAACCTAAACCGAACTTAAAATAAAATTAAAACCTAAACAAAAAAAAAGAATAAAACTCAACTAAAAATAAACCTAAACTAAGCCTAAAAAATAATATAAAACACATAAATTAAAATAAATAAACAAAACAAAATAAAAATAAAAAATAATCCAAAATAAAAATAAATAATAATAAAATAAACTAAAATAAATAAAAAATAAACTAAATAAACTAAATCATAAACTTATCTTTAGTTAATTTTTTTTTAAAAACCATAAAGTTAATCCTAAAACCCAAACCCTAAACCCTATAAACCTATAATCCTACTAACCCTAAAACCTAAACCCTAAACCCTAACCACAAAATACATTAAATGCATAAATTCTAAACCCTAAATAAATAACCCTAAATCCTAAACCTAAAGTAAACCCTAAACCCTAAACCTAAAATAACATAAAGTAACTAAATAAATTTAGAAAAAAACCTAAAACCAAATAAAAAAACTAAACTTAAACCCTAAGAATGGGTAGAACCTTGATAGCATGAACATCTTCATCAACCAGGCTCGATCCCAGATGCAGTCGAAAGTGCATTATCACAGTGGTGGTGGGGATCTAGAGGAGTCTTTGGTGGTCATAATAGGTGGTTATGGAGGTGGGAGAAGCGACAGAGGTTATAGCCATGGTGGTAGCGAAGAGTGAAATCGAGGATATGATGGGGGATCCCACTTTCGAGGCTGGGCTTTGATGGTAGAGAAATTAAAGAACGATCGATCTACTTCTTATAGAATTGTTCTATGAGACATTTTAGTTATCCCGGTTTTAGATTTGCTCTATGCATGTTCATTTTTTATCTATGTTGTCACTTATCTCTTAGAAAACTTAGCGTGTTACTTCATTGATGAAATTGAAAAAAAAGAAATTTTGAATTTGAATTTGTTCTCTCTTAAAAAAAACCATAGACCATAAACCCTAAAGTAAAACCTGAACCCTAAACCTAAAACTAAAACCCTAAACCCTAAACTAATTCTAAGCCTTAAACCCTAAACTTAAACCCTAAACCCCACAAACTAAATCATAAACCTAAACCCAAAAAAATTAAAACCAAAATAAATAAAACTAAAATAAAATAAGAAACTACATAAATAAAATAAAATAAAATAAAAACCTTAACTAAAACCAGAGCCTAAACTTAAACATAAACCTAACCGAAAATGTAAAAATAAAATAAAATAAAAAATAAAAACTAAAGTAAAATAAAATAAATAAAAACTAAAATTAAATTAAAAAATAAAATAAACCTAAAAATAAAAAACCTAAATGTATAATAAAAATAAAATAAACCTAAAAATAAATAAAATAAAACTTAAACCCTAAACTAAAAAAAACCTAAAATAAAATAATTTAAACTTTAAACCTAAAAAATTTAATAAACTAAATTAGAATAAATAAAATGTAAACCTAAATCTAAAATAAATTAAACCTAAACCAAAACTTAAAACAATACTAAAATATAAAACCTAAAAAAAACCTAAAATAAAAACCTAAAACATACACCTAAAAAAAAATAAAAAACTATACCTAAACCTAAAAATAAAAAATAAAACCCAAACCTAAATAATGAAATAAAAATAAAACTAAACTAAAAAATAAACATAAAATAAAATCTAAACCTAAAAAGTAAACTAAAATGAAAAACCAAAACCAAAATATATAAAAATAAAATAATTAAACTAAATTAAATAAAAATATACAATAAACTAAATAAACTAAAACCTACAAATTTATTTAATTAAAAAAAACCTATACCTATAACTCTAAACCCTAAACCCAAAAAAACCCTAAACACTAAACCTTAAAGTAACCCTAAAAATCTTAAACTCTAAACCCTAATTTCTAAACCCCAATCCATAAACCCTGAACACTAAACACTAAAACTAACCCTAAACCATAAACGTACAACTTTAAACCTTAAACACTAAACTGACCCAAAACCCCAAACCCTAAAAAGCTAAAAACCTAAACCTAACTAAATAAAACCTAAAAATAAAATAAATAAAAAACATAAACCAAAATAAAATAAAAAAATAAAAAAAAATAAAAACAAAAACAAAAACTTAAACATAGACCTAAACCTAAACCTAAACCTAAAAAAATAAAAAATAAAAAATAAAAACTAAAATAAAATAAAATAAATAAAAACAAAAACTAAATTAAAAAATAAAAAACCTAAATAAAATAAAAACTAAACCTAAAATAAAATGAAATAAACTTATAATAAAATAAAATAAAAACTAAATTAAAATCTAAATAAAAATAAAAATAAAAAATAAAATAAATGAAAATAAACTAAAAAAACCTAAACCTATCAATTTACTTAATGTAAATATTAAAAAAATAAAAAACCATAACCATAGACCATTAACTGTAAAACTAACCTTAAACCCTAAACCCTAAAAATACGTCTAAACCCTAAAACCATAAAATAAACTAAACCACAACCCAAAACCCTACCTAAACCTAAACCTACTGACAGCCACTAATCCCTAAACCCCAAATCCTAAACCCTAAACCCTAAAACCTTAAAATCCTAAACCTAAACTAAATAAAACCTAAAAACAAAATAAATACAAAAATTCTAAGGCTAAATAAAATAAAATAAAATAAAATAAAAACCTAAAGAAAACCCTAAACCTAATCCTAACCTAAAAATAAAATAATATAAAAATAAAAACTAAAATAAAATAAAATAAATAAAAACCTAATAAGCTAAAATAAAATAAACATAAAATTAAAAAAACCTAAATAAAATAAAACTAATAAAATAAAATAAAAAACCTAAAATAAAATAAAATAAAAGAAAATAAAACCTAAACCTAAAAATAAATAGAAAATAAAACCTAAACCATAAACTAAAAAAAACCTAAACATAAAATAAACAAAATAAAGATAAACATAAACATAAACTAAAATAAACTAAAATAAAATAAATAAACCTACTAACCTCTAAACCAAATCTAAATAAACTAAACCTAGGACTTTCTAATTTATAAAAAAAAAAAACCCTAAACCCTAAATTCTAAACTAACCACAAACCTACCATAAACCCTAGACCCTAAATAAATAAATAAATAATAAAACCATAAGAAAAATAACCCTAAACCCTAAATCTTCAACCCTAAACCCCCCTAAATCCTAAACCCTAAACCCTAAACCTAAACCCTAAACCTAAACCCTAAACCTAAACCAAATAAAATCTAAAAAACCATAAACTCTAAACCCTAAAAGCATAATCCCTAAAACCCTAAACCTTAAACCCTAAACCCTAAAGCCTTACCTTAAACCTTAAACCCCAAACCATAAACCTAAGCCTAAAATAACTAAAAAAATTAAAAAATAAACCAAAACCCTATAACCTAATAAACCTAAACCTAAACCAAAACCCTAAGAATGGGAACATTGGCGAACATCGCTCAAAGGCTCAATCTAGATCTGGCAGGTGGATATGGAGGTTGTGGTCAGAGTAGTGGTGGTTATGGAGGTGAGAGGGGCGATGGAGGTTACAGCCATGGTGGTGGCTGAGGGAGAGAGCGGGGATATGATGGTGGATCCCGCCACTGAGAGGGGTGGTTGATGGGAACTCAAGAATGATCGATCACGATCACTTTTTATGGAACTGTCTTCTGAGAAATGGTTCTTATTATCTGGGTTTTGATTTGCTCTATCATTACTCATTTCTTATCTATGTTGCAACTTATGCCATAGGAAACTTGGTGTGTTACTTGGCTGATGAAATCGAAAACAAGATATGTTGAATCCAGATTTATTCTTTGTTAAAATAAATAAATAAATAACCAAAAACAAAAAACTCTAAACCCTATCTAACCACAACCCTAAACTAAACCATAAACCCTAAACCCTAAAACTGTAAATCCTAAACCCTAAACCCTAAAACCTTAAACCCTAAACCCTAAACCCTATACCTAAATCCTAAACCCACCAACCCTAAACCCTAAATCTCACCACCTAAACCCTAAACCCTAAACTTAACTAAAACCTAAACCTAAACTAAACCTAAAAATAAAATAAATTAAAAAAATGCACCAAAATATAATAAAAAAATAAAAAATATAAACATAAACAAAAAACTTAAACCTAAACATAAACCTAAAAGAAAATAAAAAATAAAACTAAGCTAAAATAAAATAAATAAAACCTAAACTAAATAAAACCTAATTAAATTAAAAAAATAAACCTAAAAAAAACTAAAAAAACCTAAACCCAAACTAAAAAAAACACTAAACCAAACTATAAATAAAATAAACTAAACCTTAAATAAAATAAATTAAAATAAATAAACCTAAACCTAAAATAAACTAAACCTAAACCTAAACCTAAACTAAATAAAATAAAATAAACCAAAAATAAACCTAAACCTAAATTTAAAAATAAAACCTATATATAAACCTAAAACCAACCAAACCAAAATAAAATAAAAATATAAACCTAAACTAAAATAAAATAAACCTAAAAAAAGATAAAATAAAAATAAAACTAAACTAAAAAATAAACCTAAACCTAAAAGATAAACTAAAATAAGAAGCCTAAACTAAAAGAAATAAGCATAAATAAATTAAACTAAACTAAATAAAAATAAAAAACAACCTTAATAAAAATATAAAATGAAATAAAATAAAATAAGAAAAACTAAATAAACTAAATAAACCTAAACCTACCAGTTTAGTTAATTTTTTTAAACAAACCCTAACCTTAATAACTAAACCCTAAAATTTACCCAAAACCCCCAAAAACCCTAAATGGTAAACCCGAAACCCTAAAACCCTACAACCTAAACCGTAAACCCTAAACCCTAAACACTAAACTCTAAACCATAAAGCCTACAAACCTAAACCCTAAACCTAAACCCCAAACCCTAAATAAAACCCTAAACCCTAAAGCACAAGCTGGGCTAAAAAAAACCTAAAAACTTAAACCTAAATTAAATAAAACATAAAAATAAATAAATAAAAGTACCTAAACCTAAATAACAAACCTAAAAATAAATGAAAAAAACTAAAAATTGACAAAATAAAATAAACTTAAGCCTAAACTAAAATAAACTAAACCTAGAATAAAAAATAAAATATAAAAATAAACCTAAAATGAAAAAACCTAAAACCTAAACCTAAAAATATAAAATAAAAGCCTAAACCTAAACCTAAAAATAAAAAATAAAATTTAAACCTATAAAATAAAATAAAAATAAAACTAAACTAAAAAATAAACATAAACATAAACCTAAACCAAAAAATAAACTAAAATAAATAATCACACTAAAATAAATAAACCTAAAATAAATAAACTAAACTAAATATAAAAATCTAAATAAAAATAAAAAAATAAAATAAACTAAAATAAATAAAAAATAAATTAGATAAACCCAAACCTAGTGGTTTACTTAATTTAAAAAAAAACTCTAAACCCTAAACCACTTAAATGCCACTAAACCCTAAACCCTAAAAACCTAAACCATAAACTAACCCTAAACCCACCTGCAACCCCAAACCTACAACCCTAAACCCTAAACCCTAAAGCTATAAAAAACTAACCCTAAACCCTAAACCTAAACCCTAACCTACCTAATCTCTAAAACCTAAACCCTAAACACCTAGAAACCTAAAGCAAAACTAAATAATTCCTAAAAATAAAAAAAATATAAAAATATAAAATTCAATCAATAAATTAAAATCCAAACTAAAATTTAAACCTAAACCTAAACCTAAACCTATAAATAAAATAAAATAAAAGATAAAACTAAACTATAATAAAATAAATAAATACTTAAACTAAACTAAAAATTAAATAAACCTAAAAATAAAAATCTAAATAAAATAAAACCCAAACATAAAATAAAAAAATGAAATAAACCTACAATGAATATAATAAAACTAAATAAAACCTAAACTTAAAAAGTAAACCTAAAAAAAACCTAAACCATAAAATAAAAAATAAAAACATAAACCTAAAATAAACAAAATAAATTAAACCAAAACCTAAACTAAAATAAATAAAAGCTAAACTTATACCTAAAATAAACTGAACATAAACCATAAACTAAATAATATAAAATAAACAAAATAATAAACTTTAACTATAAAATAAAATGTAAAAAAAAACTAAAATAAAAACCTAAAACCTAAACCTACAAAAATAAAATAAAAACCTAAACCTAAACCTGAACATTAAAATTAAAACTTAAACCTAAAAAATAAAATAAAAATAAAACTAAAAAAAAATCAACATAAACTTAAACCTATACCTATACCTAAAAAATAAGCTAAAATAGAAAACCTAACTAAAATAAATAAATTAAACTAAATAAAAAAGAAATAAACCTAAATAAAAATAAAAAAAATAAATAAAAATAAATAAAAATTAAACTAAATAAACTAAATAAACTTAAACCTACTGGATTAATTATTATTTTTTTAGAAAAAAAACCCTGAGCACTATTCCCTACCCTAAATACTAAACCCCAAATCGTAAACCCTAAAACTAACCCTAAACCGTAAACTTTAAACCTATAACCCCAAACTTACAATCCTAAACCATAAATCCTAAAAATCCTAAACCCTAAACTCTAAACTAACCATAAGACCTAAACCCTAAATCATGAAAACCCTAAATTGTAAATCCTAAACTAACCTTAAACCCTAAGTTAAACCTAAATCCTAAACCCTAAATCATAAACCTTAAACCCTAAACCATAAAAACCTAAACCTTAAAGCTGACACTAAACCTAAACCCAAATACTAAATTAATCTTAAACCCTAAATAAACCTTAAAACCCAATGCTTAAACCATAAACTACCCTAAACCTTCAAACCCTAAACTCTAAACCTTAAACCCTAAAAATCACTAAACCTCTCTAAACTAAACCTAAACCCTACCCTAAACCCTGCATAACCCTACCTAAAAAACCCTAAACCCTAAACCTAAACCCTAAACCTAAACCTATAAACCTAAAAACATAAACCTAAAAAAAATTAAACTTAAAAATAAAATAAATAAAAAACCTATACCTAAATAAAATTAAATAAATAAAATAAAATAAAAACTATAACTAAAACCTAAAACTAAACCTAAAAATAAAATAAAATAAAATAAGAAAATTAAAGTCAAATAAACCAATTAAAAACCTAAGCTAAACTAAAAAATAAGATAAACCTAAGAAGAAAACCTAAATAAAATAAAAATTAAAGTTAAAATAAAAATAAATAAACATACAATAAAATAAAAGAAGAACTAAATATAAATGTGGTGGTGTGTTACTAAATGTAATTGTACATTTTAGTATGTTTTAATTTTGTTATAATACAATGGGTCAAAACTCACAAAAATGTTAATTTGAAGGTTGAGATGGCAGAATTTGGCCCAATTCATGGTACACACCAAAAAGTAAAACAAAATTATGCAATTTTGTACCATTTCTAATAGAAAAATAACAATTTTACATCTAAAATGAACATTATTCATATTTTGATAAAATTTTGTTATTTGTTTCTTTTAAGTGATTCTAAATGAGGTGTAATGTTAGAATATATATCATATTATAGCAAATTATAATATAACATCATATCTTATAATATAATATAGTGTGATAATTCACATTATAAAATGTTTAGCATGATATTGTATAGTTAGTTTGAGCTTGCACCATCACAAATCATAAAATGTTGATTATAATGCTAAGATGATGTAATTTGAACAAATGCATTATTAGGCTTTTGGTTGAAGTATTAAGAGTGTGCATAAGAGGAAAAAAAAGATTTGATGAGAATTCCATGTCAAGGAAATGGAGGGAGATCTATTAGGGGATAATAAATGTATTGGACATGACATGTCAAGGGCATAGATGAAGAAAATATATTGCGGATAAGGTTTGAATTTGATTTGATTATATGATTTGTGGAGAGAAGATCCACTAGGGATAAAAATATATAATCCAGCGTAGATTATGATCAAATCAACTTTAATTTGTTTTATTTTAATTGATGTGGAGGCATATTTGCTAAAGATATGGGATCGGGTCCGCTGGGGATCAAGTATATAAACCTTTAACAGGGGAAGCAGGTTCAAGCTATCTATTGGGGATTGGGATTTGAGTTTGATTTCATAGATTTGTTTGGGGATGTATCCACTAGGAATAAGATTTTGGTTAGATTTCTTTGATTTTGATCTACTAAGTGAGTTGGTTTAATTTGGTTCCACTAGCGAGGTTGGTTTTGAATTTAATTTCTTTACTTGACTTGTTTATATATGATTTGGGGCTCCACTAGGGAGAAGGGTGTGATTTAACTCCACTAGGGAAAATCAGATTGGTTTTAATTTAATCTGAGTTCATATATGGACTCGATTGTTGTGTGATGAACACCAGAAGGGCTATATCAGCCTTGACCTACATCAGGTTTACAAATCCAAAGGGATAGTCTACCAAATGTGGGGTAGAACTAGCAAACCTATGGGGTGTGGTAGGAAGAAGGTGTGCAACTATTATGCTAGAAAAGGCATAGCTGACTTACATCTTCCAAAGTGAGGAACAATCGCTGAGGTGACCTGTTGGATGCACAATAAATCAAACCTAACATAGGGTGACTACTGAGTGAATGTCGTGGGGACTTATGTTAACTCAAAAGTAGTCATGATGAATTTTATCATAATTTTATATTATTTGATATGGTTTATTTAGTTTATTTTTATTTTAAATTGAGGGCATATCCGTTAGGGATGTGAGCTCGATCAAATTTGATATATTTAATTTATGGACCATGACGATGTGCTATGGACCCACTAAGAAGGTGCTATATCAAACTTGTCCTATCTCAGATTTACAAATCCAAAGGAATTGTCTACTAGCAGTGGGGTAGAGCTAGCCAATCTGAGGGGTTGCCTTTTCGGTGTGCAATGGCTATGCTAGGAAAAAGGCATTACAAACTTCAATCTTCAAAAGTAGGGAACAACTACTGGTGTGACCTATTGGTAGCACAATAAATCAAACTCGACTTTGGGGTGATTACTAAGTGAATGCCACAGGGGACTTATATCAACTCAAGAGTAGTCAGACAATTTCTATAAAAAGTTTTGTTGATAATGCCCTAAAGATAAGATGCTTGCTTGGGAAAAAGTACTGCTAAGGGTGTCCTCCTAACCCACAAGTGACTATATATTTTGTTTATATGTTTATGTGGACCTATTGGTATGAGGGATCACACAGAAGGGCTATGTCGGCCTTGACCTATCTCAAATTCTTGGACCAAGGAAGAATCGCACATCCACGGATGGATTCTCCAACCACAGGTGGTTATTAGGAAAGGGGGCTGTCTCGATATTAACGGTAGTGTTTAAATGGAGTTGCAAAGGATGTGATCCAAATATAGTGCCCACAAGGGAGGTCCTGTTATGGGCGTTATCCTGAGCCCTAGAAAAGAAAGCTTATAGGTGTACGGTGACCAACTCAAGGATAAAGTGTAGTAGACTTACATCAGCCATGAGTGGTGTATCCTAAGGTGCGATAACCAACCAACGTAAGGTGTATTTATTAGCATGAGTGGTGTATCCTTCAGCATAGTGAGAACCCACCAACCTAAGGTGCCCGTTAGTGTGCAATAATCAATCTGGAAAGAAAGCATGTAGACTTATATCTTTCCAAGTGTAATTGATCATCGAGATAGTCTGTCATCGGTGGGATAGATGCTATCTAACCTAGAGCGACTACTAAGTGGGGAGCCCCGAGGAAGGACTAGACCAAGACTTGAAGCAGTTAGGAGGGAAGGAGTCGCTAGGGGAATTATCCTAAAACTTAAATATACTCAACCCAGTCAGTGCACGAAGTCTAATCCAAGATGAAAGTGTAGCAGACTCACATCCTCTTAAACGAAGCCAACATGAGGTAGCCTACCGGCCATGCAGAAAGGCCTATCAAATAGAAAAGATGCTCATTGGTGTGTAGTGTCCAGGTAAAGAAGAAAAGCATAGAAGACTTACATCCTCCAAATTTGGAAGACCATTGGGGTGACACACTAGCAAGGTAGCATGTCAGCCTGACCTAGAGTAGCAACTGAGTGTGTGTCACCAGGGGCATTACCTCAACTCAGAGTAGCCCAAGATAAAAGCTATGTGTTTATTTTATATATGCGTGTGTAGTTTGTGTTTGTGTTGTGTCGATGAAGGATGTTTCGGGTTCCTTACACCTAAACACATTGTGGCGATTCATAAAGAATACTTTCAACATGGAAGAGATTGAATTTGAAATGGAATTTTCATTAGTGATAATTATTTTCAAACATGATTTATAATATTTGTTTAAGTATAGCACATTGATTGGAAGCATTGGGCACTCTCCCTTATGATTAATAAGCTGATAAGATCCTCCTTGGTCCTTCTCTATGACAAAAGGGTCTTCTGAAGTGGGTTCAAACTTCTCTCCCATCTTATGACGTACAATAATTAGTCTACTTAGAACTAAAATAAGCTCTCCTACTCAAAATGCTCTAGGACGGGCCAACTTATTGTGAGCTTGAATCATTTTAGATTTGTAAAACTCAAAGTTTTTACATGTTTGCAGGCATCTCTTCTCCAAACCTTCGAGCTCTTCTAACCATAACTTGGCATTCTACTATATTATGATCTTGCTACCCACAACTATCCTTAGTGATGGGAGTTGGACTTCTAATGGTAGACCGGCTTCAAACCCATGCACTAAGGAGAAAGGAGTAGACTAAGTTGGAATTCTATATGTGCGGAGGCCCACAAGGAAACTTGTTCATGCCACTATCTCTTGTTATTATTGTCAGTGTCTTCTTCGTATTTGGATAATGAGTTTATTGAAGGCTTCTAGCCATTTGCCCTCAGTAGTTGATGGTAGAATATTTCCATCTATGTTGTGTCTCCAAGCAAAGTTGTTGATCTCGGTGCTCTTGAATGCAATACATTATCATATATATAATTCATCAAGGCACTCAACCTATATATATGGTTCCTAAAAGTTATAGCACATCTTTGTGACCTCTAAAATCACCTTCACCCATTTGGAATTGTAGTTAGTAGCAACTATGATGAACTGATGACCCTTGGAAGATGGAGGATCAATAAGACCCACTATATCGGTACCCCAATAATCGAATGGCCATGAGGCCAATGTAGGATGTAGAATGTTGGGTGGTTGGTGTAAGTTCACACCATGTATTTGATATTGGTGGCATCACCTAGCGTATCCATGCAATCTTTGATCATCGATGGCTAGTATCCTAGTCTCTTAAACTTGGTCTTGGGACCATATTGGTTGGCTCCACATAATCCGAGTGTACCTTATATACGAGCTTTGTGATTGTCTAAATAATGTAACCACATATGATCAAAAGATTGATGGTATAAGACACCATCCACAAGAGTGTAGAAAGTGCTCTACTTCATCTAATGGGCTTGGGACTTCTCTTGAGGTAGTTTTCTTTATTTAAGGTAATCCATGAATGGTTGCCTCCAATCTAACTCCTTGTCCTTCTTGGCAACCTACCTTCAAGAGAGTACTTTTGATGAGTTCAATATCAATAAGGGATAAGACTTGTCTATTTTGGACCTTTATTGATATGGACTCATCCTCCTGCCAACTCCTTAGCTTATAAAAGCATACTATGACATCTCTCCTCGAATCTTATAAATGGTAACCTCTAGGATTTGGGCCAACAACTCCATGGTGTACTTATGGTAGTGATGGATCTTAGGCTTTATAACCTTATAAGACCCAACAATTTGGTTGATAACTAGCTGAGAATATTTAAAGATGTTGATGTTCTGGATGCTTAGAGTAATGACTAACTCCAGACTAGTAATGAGAGCATCATATTCAACTTCATTGTTGGTGCAAGGATTGGACAGATGATATGAAAATTTTATCACATTGCGATCCAGAGTTAAGAGAACTATTCCTACCCCTGTCTTTCCTAGAATAGTAGATTATGGTTCTTCTCCTCTTTGAGAGGAAGCCACACCATCAAAGTACATCTCCCAATGGTGAATGCTAGTATCCCCTAAGTTCATGATTTGTTCATCAAGGAGATCATCACTAAGCAATGAGTCAGCAGGAAGTGGGTGTGCTGCTAAGAAATTTGTTAGTACTTGTCCAAACACTGCACGTAGGGGTGTGAATGTAGTGTGAAACTGTGAGAGGATCATGGACCATCATGCCAATTGTCTGGATAGTGTCGGCCATGAAATGAGATACTATAGTGGATTGATCCTAGAGATTAATTTAACCTTATGAGGAAGCATGTATTGCAGTAGCTTTTTGGATGCAAAGATTAAAGCTAGGAAATGCTTCTCAATGGGTGGATAATTAGCCTCAGCAAGGATTAGATGACAATTGAGGTATTAGAGTGCATTTTCCTTCCCTTCGTCATTGGCTTGGGCCAAAGCACCAAGGAGTCATCTAATGCGGTGTAAAGTATGAGCGGCTTGCAGGATAGAGGCTAGAACGTGGTGTCATCGGTAATGTTGATGTCTTGAAGGCATGCCAACACTTGTCATCCACTTGAACTTGGCATCCTTTTGATAAGTGCTGAGAATGGTTGACATTTTCCTATAAGTTGGATATAAAGCATCTTAGATATGCCAACCACTTGAATGATCTAAGTTGAGTTAAAATTTTAGGGGGTGGCATTTCTAATAATTCCTTGATCTTCTCTGGATCAATTTTAATTCCCTGGTGTTGAAAACAAACCTAAGGAATTTCCCTGAAGCTACTCCGAATGTAGAGTTTAGAGGGTTCATTTCAAGGTTAAATAGTCTTAACTATTCAAAAACTACTCTCAAGTTAAAGAGATGGTCTTCCTTTTCTCAACTTTTGATCACGAGATCATCGACATAACACTTGACTTGATGATGAATGAGTTCAACAAAGATTCAAGTCATATCCCACTGGTATGTAGTACCAACATTTTTAAGGCTAGAAGGCATGACGTTATAGCAATAGATTCTAATCGGGGTTCTAAAAGTAGTGTTTCTTTCATCTTCAAGAGCCATCTTTATTTGGTTATATTGAAATGAGCCATCCATGAAAAGATGCATGAGATGAGGCAATGTCCACCATCAGCTCAAATTGGTAGTGGAAATTCATCTTTTGGACATGTCTTATTTAAATCCATAAAATCAATGCATATGTGAATTTATCCATTCTTTTCTTAATTGGGATGAGGCTAACTAGGTAAGGTATTTTTCTTCTCGGATGAAGCCAGCATCGATCAGTTTCTTGACTTCATAAATGGCCTATTATTCTATGTCTAATCACATGGATCTAGGAGCTTGCTTGATAGGGTTAGAAGTATGCTTTATTGCTAGTTTATGGATCACTGCGAGGATCCAAGCATCTCCATAACTCCATGCAAAGTAGTCCTTAAACTTCAATAGCCTTAAGTCATTGGTTTTATTTCATTCAATAAAGAAATGATGTATGGGCATGGATCTTCTTTAGTTCCTAAGTTGATTTCGAGATCGATGGTTGACTTCTCTTCTTGAACTGTGGTGCATCTTTGAATTCAAAATCATCTAGATCATCCAAGTTTCTAAGCACTCTTCATATGAGTTAATGTGATTTAAAACAATCTATTAGATTCCAAATGATTGGTGATGATTAAGTAGTAATCATCATCATTGACCCATGTTGAATCCTAGTAGATCTTGATTGAGAGCTTTTGCATTTGTTCTTCCAAATTCTTTTTGAAGTAGTCGCACTTTGACCAAGTATGTGGGATTAACCCTTTTTGTCCTAAATTATGAACACAAGGTAAGTAACAATTAAAAGGAACTTCTATTAAATCTTTATATGAATCATCCTCAAGTTCTACATCAACTTCTTGACTTAAGGATAATGCTTCTAGAAAGAACCACTAGGTTTTTTCAACTATGGATGACTTAGGGGCTTCTTTAACTACCAAAACCCTATGTTTTTTGAGAGGAAAGTGGGGTTAGAGCTAAAGTTATCAACAGATGCCCAACTGTTTCATATATATACTTGGATACACTTATTCTTTGCTTTGGAGCATTGTCATCGCTATCGCTCAAGTGTCACCTCCAAGGAATCTACGAGAAGAGCTGGTGTGCTAATGATATAAGACTCATCCTATGAACTAGATTCTAAGTCTATATGGATAGCAGGTGTACTCCTAGTAGCATGGGACATATTTTCTATTGGGTGGCCAATAAAGAGGTTTTTCACCCCTAAGATAGCCTCTGAACTGCATCTTCCTCTGCCTGGTGGAGGTAAGCTCGTCTTACCCATATGTTTGAATAGAGTAATGAACTGCATGGTGAAAAATCTCTAGTACATTTAAAGACCCATCATGCCTTCGAAGTCGTTATTACATGATTAGGTCCATTGTAGGCTGATGCCCCTATCTTTCGATATAGTACATCATATCTCAATCTTATACCCGATCACCTCAAAAAGTAATCATAATACGATTTGCATGGTGACCCCCACCCCCCTACATCCAAAAATAAACACCATAAGGCCCTCTCACCTTGTTCATTGAATCCTCTCAACATATCCTTTCCTTTTGGAGTTTGGAGATGTTGATCCTCAAGTAAACAAGGGTTCTTAGACTCATAATGTTGACTGATAGACTTGGGTCATCCAGAATTCTGGATAGCCTATTTCTTCAAACATTTACTGTAATGTAATGAGGCAGTCGTGTCGGTCATCCCTAGGAGTAAGTCTTCATCGCTGAATGTAACTAAACCTAAATAATAAACCAAAAAATAAATAACAAATAAACCTAAACCCTAAACAAAAAAAAAACTAAACCTAAAATAAAAATAAAAGAAACCTAAACCTACACTAAAATAAACTAAACTAAAAAAAACCTAAACCTAAACCTAAACCTAATCCTAAACTAAATAAAATAAAATAAACTAAAAATAAACCTAAACCTAAACTACAAAGTAAAACCTAAAAATAAACCTAAAATCAAAACATAAAACCTAAACCTAAAAAAATAAAATATAAAATTAAACTTAAACCTAAAAATAAAAAATAAAACCTAAACCTAAAAAATAAAATAAAAATAAAACTAAACTAAAAAATAAACCTAAACCTAAACCTAAACCAAAAAAAGAAACTAAAATAAAAAACCTAAACAAAAATAAATAAATCCAAAATAAATAACTAAATTAAATAAAATAAAATAAACCTTAATCAAAATAAAAGTAAAATAAACTAAAATAAATAAATAAACTAAATAAAAATATAAAAAAAAAAAATAAAAATATAGTTTACTTAATTTTAAAAATAATAATAAATAAATAACAAAACCCTAACCCTAAATCGTAAACCCTAAAATGAACCCTAAACCCTTAACTCTAAACCCTAACCAACAACCCTAAACCCTATACCCTAAACCCTAAAACTCTAAAACCTATACCGTAAACCCTAAACCCTAAACACTAAACCCTAAACCCTAAACCCTAAACCTAAAACCTAAAATCTAAACTAAATAAAACCTAAATATAAAATAAATAAATATACATAAACCTAAATAAAATAAAACCTAAACTAAAACCTAAACCTAAACCTAATAATAAAATAAAATAAACTAAGAAAAATAAACTAAAATAAATTAAATAAAAACCTAAACTAAACTAAAAAATAAAATAAACCTAAAAATAAAAAATCTAAATAAAATAAAAACTAAACATAAAATAAAAATAAAATAAACCTAAAATAAACCTAAACCTAAAAACTAAACCTAAAAATAGAACTAAAAAATAAATATAAAATAAAACCTTAACACTAAATAAAAAAACCTAAACCTAAAATAAAAATAAAATGAACAAAATAAAATAAACTTAAACCTAAACTAAAATAAACTAAACTAAAATAAATAAAAGCTTAACCAAAACCTAAAATAAACTAAACCTAAACCATAAACTAAATAAAATAAAATAAACTAAAAATAAACTTAAACCTGAACTAAAAAAATAAAACCTAAAAATAAACCTAAAATAAAAGCCTAAAACTTAAACCTAAAAAAATAAAATTAAAAACTAAACTTAAACCTATAAAAAAACTAAAATTAAAAAATAAAATAAAAATAAAAATCAACTAAAAAATTAACTTAACCCTAAAAAAAATCGAAAATAAAAAACCAAAACTAAAATAAATAAAATAAAAATAAATAAACTAAACTAAATAAAAATAAAAATTAAGCATGATTAATAATAAAAAATAAATTAAACAAAAATAAATAAAAAATAAACTAAATAAACAAAATCAATAAAAGAAGAAATGTTGAATATGAATTTATTCTCTGTTAAAGAAAAACAAAAATTAAAAACCCTAAACCCTAAACAAAATCATGAACGCTAAACTTAAAACCTAAACCCTAAACCCTACACCCTAAACCCTAAACCTTAAACGCAAAAAAACCCTAAATCCTAAACCCTAAACCCTAAACTAACCCTAAACTGACAAAGAAAATAAATCGAAAAATCTAAACCTAAATATAATAATAAATAAAATAAAATAAAATAAAAACATAAACTAGAACCTAAACCTAAACTTAAACTTAAAAAGAAAATAAAATATAAAAAAATTAAACTAAAATAAAATAAATAAAAATATTAACTAAATTAAAAAAATAAAAAACTTATATAAAATAAAAACTTAACCTAAAATAAAAATAAAATAAACCTAAAATAAAGTTAATTAAAAACTAAATAAAAACCTAAACCTAAACAATAAATCTAAAAATAAAACCTAAAAAAATATAATAAATTAAATTTAAACCTTAAACTAAAAAAAAAATCGAACCTAAAATAAAATAAAAATATAAACCTAAACCTAAACTAAAATAAACTAAACTAAAATAAATAAAACCTAAACCTAAACCTAAAATAAATTAAACATAAACCTAAACCTAAATTAAATAAAATAAAATAAATTAAAAATAAATCTAAACCTAAACTAAAAAACAAAACCAAAAAATAAACATAAAAAAACTTAAAACTTAACACTAAAAAGTAAAAGAAAACATAAACTAAACCTAAAAATAAAAAATCAAACCTAAACCTACAAAATAAAATTAAAAGAAAACTACAAATAAACTTAAACCTAAACATAAACCTAAAAAATAAACTAAATAAGAAAATAAGTAAAATAAATAAACCTATAAATAAATTAAACTGTCCTTAAACCCTAAACCCTAAAACTAATCGAAAACCTATAACCGTAAACCCTAAGCACTAAACCCTAACACCCTAAATCGTAAACCCTAAAACCTAAAACCTAAAACCTAAAACCCTAAACCCTAAACCCTAAACCCTAAATCCTAAAACTTATAACCCTAAACCCTAAACCCTAAACTCTAAACTTAAACCTTAAAACCTAAACCCTAAACCCTAAACCCTAAACCTTAAACCCTAACCCTAAAAACATAAAAACCTAAACCTAAACTAAATAAAACCTAAACCTAAATAACATAAAAAAACTTTAAAAAATAATAACCTAAACCTAAACCTAAAAATAAAAGAAAAACTAAAATAAAATAAATAAAAATTGAAACTAAAATGAAAAAATAAAGTAAACATAAAATTAAAAAACCTAAATAAAATAGAAACTAAAAGTAAGATTAAAAAATAATATAAACCTAAAATAAAATAAAATAAAAACTTAAACCTAAAACATTAACCTAAAAATAAAGTCTAAAAAAACCTAGACCCTAAACTAAAAAAAACCTAAAACTAAAATAAACAAAATAAAATAAACCTAAACCTAAACCAAAAAAAACTAAACTATAATCAATTAAACCTAGACTCTAACCTAAAATAAACTAAACCTAAACCCTAAACTACATAAAATAAAATAAATAGAAAATAATCCTAAACTTAAACTAAAAAATAAAACCTAAAATAAAATCCTAAACTTAAACCCAAAAAAAATAAAATAAAAACCTAAACCTAAACCTAAAAATAAAAAAATAAAACCTAAACCTAAAAAATAATATAAAAATAAAACTAAAGTAAAAAATAAACATAAACCTAAACCTAAACCAAGAAAATAAACTAAAATAAAAAACCTAAACTAAAATAAATAAACTAAACTAAATAAAAAAAACCTAAATAAAAATACAAAAGAAAATACACTAAAATAAATAAAAAATAAACTAAATAAACTTAAACCTACTAGTTTATTTATTCTAAAAATAATAATAACATACATTAAATCCTAAACCCTAAATCCTAACCCCTAAACCCTAAACCCTAAACCCTAAACCTATAACCCTAAACCTAAAACCCAAAACCCTAAACACTAAACCCTTAACCCTAAAAGCATAAACCCTAAAACATAAATCCTAAACCCTAAACCCTAAGCCTTAAACCCCAAACCTTAAACCTAAACCTAAAGTAACTAAATATACTAAAAAAAAACTTAAACCCTAAAAGATAATAAACCTAAACTTAAACCTAAACCCTAAGAATGGGCAGAACCTTGATGGAGGGAACATCACCCTCAACCAAGCTCAGTTTAGATCTAGCGGTGGAGGTTAAGGTAGAGGTGGCGGTTATCACAATGGTAGTGGGAGATCTAGAGGTGTTGGTGGAGATGAAGGTGGTTGTCGGAGCAGTGGTGGTTATGGAGGTGGGAGGAGCAACGAAGGTTACAGTCATGGTGGTGGCAGAGGGAGAGATCGGGGATATGATGATCCTACTAATGTTTGGGTTGGTTCTGATGAAACTAGAAACCTAAGAATGACCAATTGACTACTACTTATGGAACTATGTCTTTATAGAGATGATTCTAGTTATCAGGGTTTTGATTTACTCTATTTATATTTTTTTATCATGTCATTGCTTGCATCTAGAAAACTTTGACTTGGTTGATAAAATCAAAATGAAGAAATGTTGAATATGTTCTCTTTAAAACCCAAAACTTTTAAACTAAAACTTGAACCCTAAACATAAAACCTAAACCCAAAACCCTAAACCTAAAACCCTAAACCCTAAACCCTAAAGCTGAAACCCTAAACCCTAACCCTAAACCTAAACCTAAACCCTAAATCTTAAACCCTAAACCTAAACTAAAACTAACCCTATACTAAAACTAAAACTAACAACCTAAACTAAACCTAAACCCTAAAACTAAACCTAAAACCTAAACCCTAACCCTAACCCTAAACTAAACCAAAACCTAAACCTAAACCTAAACTAAGTTTCCTAAACCCTGTCTAAAAAAACCTTAAAACCCAAAAGTTAAAACCCTAAACTTTAAACCTAAACCCTAAACCAATAATAATCAACCCTAAACCCTAAACCCTAACCCTAAACCATAAACCTTAAACCCTGAACCCTAAACCTAACCCTAAAGTAATTTAATATATTAAAACATAAACCTAAATCCTAAAATATAATCAAAGTAAACCTAAACCAAAAGAAAAACCCTTGATGACAGAACATCAACAACCAAGCTCACCTAGATCTCACATGGAGGTGAAGGTGGAGGCGAAGCATCACTGGTGGTGTGATCTAGGTATATGGAGGTGGTGGTAAAAAAGTAAAATTAGAGGAGCAATGGAGGTTACATGGTGGCGTGGAGGGAGAGATATATCATGGGGAAACTGAGAGGCAGGTGGTTCATGGGAACCGGAGAAACCCAAGAAGAATCCAATCTTATGGAACTATCTTTTCAATAGAGATGGTTCTAGTTATAGTTTTGATTTGCTATGTGTGCTCATTTTTATCCATTTTGATCTATGTTGTCGCTTGTGTCTTTGAAAACTGTGTTACTTGGTTGAAATCAAATAGAACAAATGTTGAATCTGAATTTGTTCTTTGTTAAAACAAAAAATCAAAAATCCTAAACACTAAACATAAACCTGAACCCAAAACCTAAAACCTAAACCCTAAACTCTAAACCCTAAAAAACTTAAACCCTAACCCTAAACCCTAAACCCTAAACTAAACTAAACCTAAACCTAAAACCAAAAAAACTAACCTTAAACCCTAAATCCAAAACCTAAAAAAAACCTAAACTAAAACCTAAATCAACCTAATTAATTTTAACCTCTAAACTCTAAATTTAATCTAACTTAAACTTAAAAACTTAAACTAACTAAATTTAAACTAAACTACCTAAAACCTAAAACCCTAAAACCCCTAAACCCCTAAACTAAAACTAAACTAAACTAAACTTAAATTTAAACCTAAAACCTAAACCCCTAAATAAAACTAAAATAAAAAAACCTAAACCTAAATAAAATAGAAAAAAATAAACTCTAAATATATAAACTCTAAATCCTAAACCATAAACCCTAAATGCTAAGCCCTAAACCCTAAACCTACAACCATAAACCCTAAACCCTAAATCTAAACCCTAAACCCTAACCCTAAACCCTAAACCTTAAACCCTAAAAGCATAAACCCTAAAACCCTAAACCCTAAACCCTAACCCTAAATCATAAACCCTAAACCCAAACCCAAAACCTAATCCTAAACTAACTAAATAAATTAAAAAATAAACCTAATACCTAAAACCTAATAAACCTAAACCTAAACCATAAGAATGGACGTAACTTTGATGGTAAAACATCACCATTAACTAGGCTCAATATAGATCTCAATGAGGCAAGGGCGAGGCGCTATCAAGGTGGTGGGGATCTGAGGTACTAGATATGGAGGTGGTGGTCAGAACATTGTTGATTATGGAGGCAAGAAAAGCGATGGATGTTACACCCGTGGTAGTGGCAGAGGGAGAGATAAAGGATATGATGGTGGATCCTACCACCGAGAGGCCGTGGTGGTTCTAATGGGAATAGGATAAACCCATGATGACCATCGATCTTCTCTTATGGAACTCGCAAGAGAGATGGTTTTATTTAGGTTTCGATTTGCTCTATGCTCATTTTTTTATCCATTTTGATCTATGTCATTGCTTTTATCTTAGAAAACTTGGTGTGTTACTTGGTTGATGAAATAAAAAATAAGAAATGTTGAATTTGAAATTGTTCTCCATTAAAAATTAAAAAAAACTAAAAACCAAAAACCTTAAACTAAAACCTGAACCTTAAACCTAAACCCTAAACCCTAAACTCTAAACCCTAAACTCTAAAACCCTAAACCATAAACTTTAAACTATAAAACCTAAACTGTAAACCCTAAACCTTAAACCCTAAACCTAAAAATAAACCCTATAGCCTAAACCCTAAAAAGATTAAAACCTAAACCTAAACTAAATAAAAACTAAAAATAAAATAAATAATAAACCTAAACCTAAATAAAATGAAATGCAAACATAAACTAAAATATTAACCAAAACTTAAAAAAAAAATAAAATAAGAAAATAAAAACCTAAACTAAACTAAAAAATAAAAAACCTAAATAAAATAAAAACTTAAACCTAAAAAATAAACTTAAAATAAAACATAAAAATAAATAAAAAATAAAACTTAAACCCTAAACTAAATAAAACAAAACCTAAAATAAAAATAAAATAAACATAAACCAAAACTAAAATAAATAAAACCTAAACCTAAAATAAACTAAACTTAAACCTAATCCTAAATTAAATAAAATAAAATAAACTAAAAATAAACCTAAACTAAAAAAAATAAAACCTAAAAATAAACCTATAATAAAAACCTAAAACCTAAACCAAAAAAAAATAAATAAAAACCTAAACCTAAACCTAAAAATAAAAAATAATTAAACCAAAAAAATAAAATAATAATAAAACTCAACTAAAAAATAATCCTAAACCTAAACCTAATCCTAAACCTAAAAAATAAACTTAAATAAAAACTTTAAAATAAATAAACTAAACTAATAAAATTACTAAACTAAATTAAACTAAAATAAAAACTATTCAAATAAACTAAATAAACTAAACCTACACATTTAATTTAAAAAAAACACAAACCCTAAATCCTAAACCCTAAACCCTGAAAAGGCCTAAACCCTAAACCCTAAAAACATAAACCCTAAACCCTAAACTAACCATAAACCCTAAACCCTAAACCCTAACCCTAACCTTAAACCTTAAACCCTAAAACACTGAACCTTTAACCCTTAACTAACCCTAGACCCTAAACCCTAAAACCCTAAAGCCTAAACCCTAAACCTTAAAACCTAAACCCTAAACTAACCCTAAACCTTAAGCAAACCCTAAACTCTAATCCCTAAACACAAAACCTTAAAAACCCTAAACCCTAATGCAGAAAAACTAAACCTTAAACCTTGAACCCTAACCCTAAACCCTAAACCTTAAAACCCTAAACTCTAAAACCCTAAGCCTTAAAAACTAAACCCTAAATTTGGTCAACCCTAAACCCTTGAGCATCTTCACTCTCCTCCATTTTTAGGGTGCTCTGGCAAATTTCATTTCCCATGTCGAGGCGTGTCTCCTTTATTACTTTTCTTATGGAAATTTCGGCTGGTTTTTTGTTTCAACGGCTTAGCTTTGCTTTCAGCTTCTTCTACCATGTGCTGCTATTGATCATGGCTACATTCTTTGCTTCCCCGTGGGGAAATCCTAAGATTTTGGCCACTCTCATGAAAGTTTCTTAGTCCTTGTGGGTCTCTAGGTTAAACCTTTCACTTGCTTTAAAATCCTTCAAGGATGTTCTCTGTAAGGCCAATTGCATTGGTGAGTCTCTCAAACTTATCTCTACCTCCTTTGAAAAAATTCCATGATAATGTGTTCTTTTTTGTGGAAAGGCTCAGAAACTCTTTGAATTCACGGTAAATTGGCCATCATCCTACTTTAGAGAATATTCATTCATTTTTTCAAAGCTTGAAGCTCGTATTTTTCTATTGATTGATCGATTCTCGTCATGTCTTGATTTAGCTTTTAATTGATTTAGATTATTCGCTGGTTTTCTCTCAATGCTTGTATTTTCTTTTCAATTATCAGATGTGATTGTTGAAATGGATGCCTTATTTTGATATTAAGGAGGAATCTGACATTTGGATCTCTCCTAATTTACGTGTTCATTTCATTAATTATGAGTTTCTTGTGGTACGTTTATTCGATCATCCTTTCAAGTTGATCGCAACTACTTCTAACACCAGACCATCTATTGCTCAGATTCTAGTCGAGTTAGATATAACTAAAAATTTTTTGAAGGAAATTTGGCTAGGATCAGAGAAATATATATATTTGCAAAAGTGGATTTTGAGAATTTTCCTATTTTTGTTCCCATTGTAAAATTCATGGCCATGGTGTTTTGGATTGCTGGTTCATCCTCGCCTTAAGAAATCCAAAACAATACATATAACTCGGATCCCATTATTAAGGTGCCCTGCTAAACTTCCAATGGACAACTCTTTACCTAAAATCAGGGTCATTGCCTCATTGCCTGCTCATTCTAATGCTGATTCTTTGGTCACCCCTTTGGATGTCACTCATGTTAATAAGGAGCCTCATGATTTATCATCCATTTAAATCACACAATATTTTAATATGCTTTTGAAACATGATGATGATTCTCAAATGATTCCATTCCTTCTTTAACCTTAATTGAAGAGAATGTGATCCTTCATGAGGTCTTGATTGGTGAGCAAAGATAACTAAGTGTTGAGTTTGGTACTTTTAAAGTTCCTTCTTCCTGCTTCAATGTTGAACTGATTAATCCAGCAACATAATAATGATTTGGATGTGAAGTAATGCCCATAATGATGGTTTATTATTTGGATAATGGATGATAAATTTCAAATGGTTTTAGAGAGAAAATAAAACTCTTAAAACTCAATTTCCCGAGTTACTAGATCTAGCTCTTCTCCCAAAAATAAATGGTTTCTTTCCTAATTTGGAATGCGAGAGAGATCAGTACCCTCTTTGTTAGATAGAATTAAAAATTTAGTTCATTCTCATAACATTTCTATTTTGGTTATCTTGTAACCTTTTATTTTCCTTCTAACATTCTTTTTATTACTAGAATGATTTATTTTGGTAATGTTTTTGCTAATTTGAGCAATAAAATTTAGATTTTTTGGAATAGTCCCTTTGTTATGCAAGTTTTGGATGATTTATCCCAGGTTGTGAATGTTAAGATTACTTATGATAATTGGTGTTTTCTAGATTTTTTTATGCTTCTTATAATAGAAATGGTACGCTTCTTTGGGAAGATCTTATTAGTTTCTCTTCTTCTATTTATGCTCTTGGTTTGTGGGTGGGGATTTTAACACTATCCCTTCTTCCTCCGAGTTTGGTGGTAATGCTCAACTTATTTTCAATGGAGAATCTTAATAACATGATCCTGATTATCATCTTACTAATGTTGCCATCTTATTGATTTTAATAATTATATACTCTAAAAGGTTAGATTGGGTTCTTTTAACCATTTGTGGATTAACCTTCTCCATAGTACTTCTGGAGCACTTAAGCGTAACCCTTTCACCATTCTCCCTTGCTTATCACTATGAATTAAACCCTCCTCCTATCCCTTTTAGGTTCAAAATATGAGGCTCATGGATGATAGATTGTTGGATGTTGTTGCTAGTAACTGGGTGAACCTCTACATCGATGATTCTATTTTGGATGAGGAGATTGTGGTTCAAATTAAAAAGACTTAAATAATGCTTAATTATTGGAATAAACATTATTTCAAGAACCATTTTGTTAATCTCAAAGAAATGGAGAATGAGGTTATAGTTTTGGAAGACATTGTTAATGACCCTTCTAAAATTCATTTGTTGGCTTAAAAAAATAGGTTAACATGTTATCAAGACATGGAGGAGATTGGGAGAAAAAAGCTTCTATATAATGGATCTCTGATGGTGAACATAATACTAAATATTTTCATGCCATGGCTAAAAAGAAAAAGGCTCTAAATCACATTCATAAAATTAAAACTAATGATGGTGTTTGGTGTTACAAAAAAGGAGCATTTGTTGTTTCTTTTATAAAGAGCTTCTTAATAAAATGTTGCTTATGATGAGATTTCTTCAGAAGTTGTCCCTAATCTCATTTCTACTTATGATAACAAGTTGCTTTCTTCCTTACCTTCTAAGTTTGAAATTGCTCACACTTTGCAAAGTATGAATACGGACTCTATGGCTGGCCCTAATGGTTTTACTACCTTATTTTTCCAAAAATGTTGGATTATCATTAAAGAGGACTTGGTTAAAGTTCTTGATTTCTTTAAGGGTAGTACTCTCCTCAAATATTTTTTTAGCACCTCCATTGTTTTAATTCCAAAAAAACACAATCTTGAAAGTTGGAGTGATTTTAGGCCAGCATTTGTTCTTTTTTAATAAACTTATTTGTAAGATGTTGGCTAAAAGGTTGAGTATCTTTCTTCCTAAAATTATCTCCCCCAATCAAACTAGATTTGTTAAAGAGAGATCCATTTCAGATAATGTTCTTTTAGCCCAAGAGATGATCCATGATTTGAATGCTAAAGTTCACAGTGGAAACCTGCTTCTTAAGCTTGACATTTCCAAAGCTTATGATAATATTGGTTGGGTTTTCCTATATAAAATATTGGTTTTATTTGGATTCTTTAATCAATTTATTGCTTCAATTAAGAATGGGATTGAGAATTCTTGGTTTTGCTCCTCAATGGTGAAGTTCATGGTTTCTTCTCTTCTTCTCATGGGCTAGGGCAAGGGGACCCTCTCTTTTCTACCCTTTTCATTATTGTTGTGGAATATCTTTCAAGTTGTATTGAGCATATGTTTAGTAAAATGCCTAACATGTACTATAGAACCAGTGGTGGGTTTCCCATTTCTCACCTCAATTTTGCTGATGATTTCATTATATTTTGCAATGGCTCTACTGTTTATATTAAAAATTTGTGTAATTTCTTAACTCTTTTGGTAAGGAGAGTGGCTTGAATATTAATCCTAATAAAAGTGGTTTTTATTACTAGCTCTTCTATTTCCTCACCTAAGATCAATGTTATCAAGAATATTATGGGTTTTTCGCATCAAATTCTCTCTATCAAGTATTTGGGGACTCTTTTATATAGAGGAACGAAAAGATCTTCTTTATTTGATGAAGTCATTCAGAAACTAAATAAGAAAACCTCCTCTTGGAAGTTTCATTTACTTTCCTTTGGTGCTAGACTTATCCTAATCAAAAGTACCCTTTGCCTCTATATCTCTTGTCTACTATTGTTCCTTCCTGCTCTATTATTAAAAGTATCAATAAAATTTTAATAATATTTTTGGGGATCTAACTCTTCTTAAAAAGATTACATTAGGCTAGTACAACTTGTGGTCCCAATAAAGAAGGTGGCTTGGGTTGCAAAACATTAGAGGATTCTATTAACTATTTTTCCTATAGAATGTGGTGGAATTTTAGAAATAGCCATAATCGGTCTATGTTAATGCATGATAAATATTGTTGGGAAAACATTACCTCATTTGTGCTTTCAACTGGGGATTCTCCGTGTGGAGAAGACTTTGTAGTATCAAATGAAATGTCGAGAACCCAATTTCTTTGTCAATGGTTCCTCTTTCTTTTGGCAAGAATCAAGGCAAGGCTCTATTGATTCCTTGCTCAATACTCATTCCACTGTGATGCTTAAGATTAATCAATTGATTATTCACAATAATTGGGATGTGGCTCAATTAAATATCCTTGTCCTAATGTGATAGTTGAAAAAAACCTAAAAATTTGTCCTTTCCCTAATGAACTTGACCAAATTCTCTTTAAAAATTCTTCTTCTTAAGATTTTATTTTTTAAGGATGTTTGGCACTTCATCAGATTTAAATATCAAGAGTCCTTGGTTTTTACTAAAATCTAGAATATTTATGTCCCTACATCATTTTTGGTTTTAACTTGGTGCATTCCGAAGCATTATATCCCTGTGGATCTACTCTTTAAAAAAAAGGCTTCCATCTCCCCTCTAAGTGCTACTATTACTATAACATTGAAACTGTAGATCACGTTTTTGTGAATGAACCTATTGCTACTAAAGTGTAGAATTGGTATGGTAATATTTTTAAAACTTTCCATTTTAATGGTTAATTTTCTATTATGCAACTTTTTGAAGCTTGTTTCTCTCATACTTCTAAGGGTCATGTTAAAAATTTTAGTACTATTCTTTGGTATATTTGGATGGAGAGATCTGATGCTAAGCATTATAATATTCCTATGAACTCATCAGATATTATAGAGCCAAATATAAAATTATGTCTTTTCAAAGCTAATCTTCTTACTTACTCTAGTTTTAAAAGGTGCAAGTCTATGGTTCAATTTTGGGATTAGTAATGCTTCTCCTACCCAAAAAATTATAAACTAACCATAAACCCTAAACCTTAAACCTACGATCGTAAAACTATAACCATAAACCCTAAACAACAAACCCTAAACTAACCCTAAACCCAAAACCCAAAACCCAAAACCACAAACCCTAACCCTAACCCTAACACTAAATCTTAAACCCTAAACTAAAACCATAAAACCCTAAACCCTAAACCTTAAACCCTAAACTCTTAAACACTAAACCTTAAACCTTAAACTAAACTTGAAACCCTAAAGCCTAAACCCTAAACCCTAAACCCTAAACTCTAAGCTAACCTTAAACCCTACACCCTAAACCCTAAACCCTCCAAACCATAAAGCCTAAACCCTAAACCCAAAACCATAATCCTAAACCCTAAACCATAAAACACTAAACCATAAACCCTAAACACTAAACCCTAAACCCTAATGCCTAAACCCTAAAACATAAAAACCTAAGCCTAAACTAAACAAAATTGAATAATAAAATAAATACAAAAACATAAAACTAAATAAAATAAAATAAAATATAACAAAATAAAAACTTAAACCTAAAAATAAAATAAAATATAAAATAAAAATAAACAAAAATAAAATAAACTTAAGAATAAGAAACCTAAATAAAATAAAAACTAAACCTAAAATAATAAAAATAAACTCACAATAAAATAAAATAAAACCAAATGAAAACCTTAAAAATAAACCTAAAATTAAAAAAATGAAACATAAACCCTAAAAAAAACCCTAAACCTAAAATAAAATAAGATAAACAAAATATAATAAACCTAAACCTAAACTAAAATAAATACAACCTAAACCTAAACATAAAATAAATAATCCTAAACCTAAGACTAAACTAAATAAAATATAAAAAAAACCTAAACTTAAACTAAATAAAATAAAAAATAAACCTAAAATAAAATCTAAAACCTAAACCCAAAAAAAAAATAAAACAAAACATAAACCTAAACCTAAAATAAATAAAACCTAAACCTAAAAAAATAAAATAAAATAAAACTCAACTAAAAATAAACCTAAACCTAAAATAAATTAAACTAAAATATATAAACAAAATAAGTAAACTAAACTAAACAAAAAAAATCCTAAATAAAAATAAAAAATAAATTAAACTCAAATAAATAAAAAATAATCTAAATAAAATAAATAAACCTAAACCTACCAGTTTACTTAATTTTTTTTTAAAAAAACCCTAAAATTAAAACCCTGAACCCAAAAGCCAAAATCCTAAACCTTAAACCCTAAACTCGAAACCATAAAATTAACCCTAAACCCTATACCCTAAACCTATAACCCTAAACCCTAAACCCTAACCTTAAACTAACCCTAAACCCAAAACTCTAAACCCAAAAGCCAAAACCCTAAACCCTAAATCGTAACTGTAACCCTAAACCCTAAAATCTAAATCCCTAATCACTAAACCTTAAACCCTAAACCCAAAACACTAATCAGAACCTAAACTAAAACCTCTAACCTAAACCTAAACCTTAAACCTAAACCCTAAACTAACCCTAAACCCTAAGCTAACTCTAAACCCTAAACCATATACCCTCAAAACCCTAAACACTAAAGCCTAAACCGTAAACCCTAAACTATAAACCTTAAACCCTAAAGCCCTAAAAATTGAAACCCTAAACCTTAAACCCTAAACCCTAAACACCTAAAAACCTAAACCTATCCTAAATAAAACCTAATAATAAATAAATAAAAACCTAAACATAAATGAAAAAATAAAATAAAATAAAATTAACCTAAACCTAAAATAAAATAAATAAAATAAACTAAAATAAAATAAATAAAACCTAAATTAAACTAATAAAATATAATATTCAAGAATAAAAAAACCTAAACAAAATAAAACTAAATAAGAATAAAATAAACCTAAAATAAAATAAAATAAAACTAAATAAAATACATGTCCTAAAAAATAAAACTAAAAATAAAACCTAAACCCTAAACTAAAAGAAAACCTAAACCTAAAATAAAAATAAAATAAATAAAATAAAATAAACCTATACCTAAACTAAAATAAACTAAACCAAAATGAACAAAACCTAAACCTAAACCTAAAATAAAATAAACCTAGACCTAAACCTAAACATAATAAAATATAATAAACTAAAAATAAACCTAAAGCTAACTTAAAAAATAAAAGCCAAAAATAAACCTAAAATAAAAACCTAAAACCTAAACCTAAAAAAATAAAATAAAAACTTGAACCTAGAAATAAAAAAGAAAACCTAAACCAAAAATATAAAATAAAAAATAAAACTCAAAGAAAAAGTAAACCTAAACCTAAAGAATAAACTAAAAAAACCTAAACTAAAATAAATAAACCTAAAAAAATAAACTAAACTAAATAAAAATAAAAAATAAACCAAAATAAAAATAAAAAATAAAATAAACTCAAATAAATAAAAAATAATTTAAATAAAACTAAACCTACAAGTTTACTTATTTTTTTTAAAACTAAACCCTAAATTGTAAAACCTAAACCCTAAATGTTAAACCCTAAACCCTAAACCCTAAAATAATCCCTAAACCCTAAACCTACAATCCTAAACCCTAAGCCATAAACACTAAACTAATCTTAAACCCTAAACACTTCACTAACCTAAACCTAAACCCTAAACCTAAACCCTAAACCCAAACCCTAAACCTAAATGCAAACCTAAACCCCAAAAAAACCTAAACCTAAGCTCTAAACCTAAACCTAAAACCCTAAACCTAAATAAAACCTAAAACCCTAAACTAAACTCAAAAACACCAAAAAATAATTAAAAAACCTAAACCTAACTTATAAACCTAAAACCCCTAAACTAAACTAAAACAAACTAAACTTAAAACCTAAACCTAAACTCTAAACCTAAACTCCTAAAGCTAAACTAAACTCAAAAACCTAAAACCTAAACTAAACTAAACTAAGCTAAACCTAAACCCTAAACCTAAACCTAAACCCTATACCTAAAACCTAAACTTAAAAAAACCTTAAACTTAAATATGCCTAAAACCCTAAAAAATTAGAAACCAAAAACCTAAAAACTAGAACCTAAGAACCTAATCCCTAAACTCCTAAACTATAAACTTTAAACTTAAAACCTTTAAACCTAAAACCTAAACTAAACTAAACCTAAACTACTAAACTTAAACCTAAACTAAAACCTAAACCTTAAACCTAAACACTGTTAAACCTAAATCTAAACCCTAAAACTTAAACCCCTAAACTAAACCTAAACCATAAACCCTAAACCTAAACCTAAAAAAAACCTAAACCCTAAACCTAAAATTAAACCTAAACCCTAAAACCTAGAAAAAAATGAAACCCTAAAGCTTAAACCCTAAACCTAAACCTAAACCCTAAACCAAAACCCTAAACTTAAAAAACCCTAAACCCTAAACCTAAACCCTAAAACCTAAACTAAAAAATTTAAAACCTAAACCTAAAAAATAAACCTAAAACCTAAACTCTAAACCCTATACCCTAAACCTTAAAAATCCAAACCTAAACCTACACCTAAAACCCTAAACCCTAAAACCTAAAAACCCTCACTCCCTTGAGGTTCTTTGGCGATTTCTTTTTTTCCTTTGTCAGCACATCTCTATCTTGCATTTTTTGGTGGATCCTTCTTCAATCTCACCAATTTCTGGAGTTTTCTCAATCTCTAGCTGGTCGTGATATGTGTTTCTTATGATTATGGCTACGGTGACATCAAACCCATGGCTTATATCTCCCATTTCGAATGATCCAGCTAGGGCATCGATTTTATGGGGATTCGAGAACCTAATGTCATTCATGCTATTAAATCCTTTAAGGATGCACTTTCTAGTAAGAGCTCTACCACTTATGACTCAGTGAATCTAATTTCTACTTCTTTTGAGGTATGCCTATGATCATGTGTTCGGATCTTGATGTCAGAAAGCTTGTAAAACCTTTCGTATTTACTTTGATTGGAAAAATTTCCTGCCAAAATTTGGATAGATCCATATTTTTTTCATAACCTTAAACTTTTGGGTGCTTTCTATTAGTTTGATCGATCCAAGACATATTCTTATTCAACTTATGAACAATTTGGATTATTCAATGGTTTTCTCACGTCAATCTTATTTTGTCTTTAATTTCCAAATGCACTTGTTGAAGTGGTATCCCATTTTTGATATAAAGGAGGAATCACCTATCATTCCTATGTGGTTAGCTCTTCCAAATATGAGAATCCATTATGTTACCCACCAAGTTTTATTTGTTGTTTTTTTTTAGTCAATTTTCCAAATGCGACCACCGTGAGATCCTCCCTCTGCTTTATAATGGTTGACATATCTAAAAAACATCCTAAGGATGTCTAGATCAGATCTGAAAATTTTGGTTATTTATAAAAGGCTAAATTTGAAAATTTTCTAGTTTTTTGTTCCCATTGCAAGATACATGGTCATTATAATTCAGAGTGTTTTTTTCTTCACCCGCATCTCAAAAAGAAAATTTTGAATGGTCCTAACTCTAAATTAGTCACTGTAAAGTTAATAAAGCTTTTTTTGTGCCTAAAAATAACTTAAATGTTGATATTAGGTCAGATTCTTTGGAATCTTTTGATGTTCCAAAAATTGCTATTTCTATTTCTCATTCGACCACATGACAAATGTACTAATAATGTTGAAAAAGATGATTTCTCCAACAACCTTTCTTTACATGAGAATATGCCTATTTTGGCTAACTCTAAATTCAATGAGGCTAAAAAAATGATTATTCATTTCTAATGAGTATATTACTACTTCTTTGCTGGCATTAATTGATGAGAATGAGGTTTAAATGATGATTTCAATGACAACTTGAATGTGGCTAAAATTCTTGAGCAAGGAACTAATTTTAATATTGGTAATTGTGCATTGAATGGTATAATTTCTTCTCCTTCTCCAAATTCCAAAATTGATCTTCATTCTAAGCCCACCTTTCAAGAAAATGTTGATTTGGAACAGGAACAAGTTTTGATTAGAGATGTTCATGCTGATCCTTATCATATTAGTAATATTCCTAATCAATCTCTTTCTAATGGTGACACTTTGGATAAAAATAGAAAATTCCAAACTATTTTTAAAAAGAAAATTAAAAACTCTAAGTTGCAACCTCCTAATCTTTCCACCCTCTTTACATAAATAATGTGTTTTTCAATTTTTAGCTTAGGAGAGGATTTTTTTTCTTTCCCTCTCTCTTTATTATTATTATTATCATTTAATCAACTTTTAAATTTTTTTTATTTTTAATTCCCTTGGAATCTTAGAGGGATTGGTACCCTCACTGTTCATAATCATTTTTAAAATCTCTACATAATTAACAATATCTCTTTACTTATTGTTATTAAACCTCCTATGTCGATAAAATCTATCATGATGCTAATGCTTGGTTTGTAATTTTTCTCTAACATTAGTAATAAAATTTGGTGCTTTTGGAACTGCTTCTTAAATGTTTTAATTTTTGATGATCTTCAACAAGTTGTCAATACTCAAATTTCTTTTGGTGATTCTTGTGTGGTTGGCTCTTTTATTTGTGCTTCTTGCAATAGAGTTGGCCTGAACATTCTTTGGGAGAATTTAAGAAGTTTTGCTCTTTCTGTTAACAAACCTTGGTTAGTTGGGGAAGATTTCAACACTATTCTATATTCATCTGAAAGAAGGGGTGGTTGTTCTCCTAATATTCATTCTATGGAAGAATTTTCAAATATGACTCTTGATTGTAATCTTATTGGCATTGGTTTTAAAGGCTCTAATTATACTTGGTAAAACTCTAAGCTCTAGCAATGACTTGATAGAATTCTTTTCTACTCTCATTGGATTAGTCAATGGCTTCTTAACTATGCTGACCATTTGAGTAGAACTTTATCTAGTCATGCACCTCGTTTGGTTTCTATTAAAGATAACTCTAAAAAAGTAAACACCTCGCCCTCTTTCAAATTTCAAAATATGTGGATTTAGCATTTGGATTTTCTTAAAGTTATGGCCAATAATTGGAATGCTCCTTTACACCCTGATATTTTTATTAGGGGTATGCATAGATTATGGTTTAAGCTTAAAAGGATCACACAAATTCTAGTTTGGTGGAACAAACATTATTTTAAAAATCTTTTGGCTAATATAAAGGAACATGAAACTTTTGGTTTGTGATCTTAAAAATGCTGTTTTGTCTGATTCTTCAAGGCTTTTGGGCTTTTCATGTTGTCAAACAGTTGAATAATGAAAATATATGGCGAGTGCCTGATCGAATTGATCAGGTCGTGTAGGAACAAGGTTCAAATCTCTCTATTAAGATGCCTCCATATACATCACACTTCTACTTGACACCTATCATAATGATAAATGGCTCATCTCATCGTGACCTTCTATTGGATTCTCAATACTATCTATCCTCAGGGAAGAGAACCCGCCATTGTCTCATGGCTATTGGAGGCTCTGGGAAGTCGGAATAAGAGAGCACTCATCTAGGGCTTTACTTAGATGCTTTCAAGAATTATCCGCCTCGCACCAAAGATTTACCATAGCAACTAGTACACCAGAGGTGCATCCATCCTAGTCCTCTCATACTAGAGAAAGGCCCTCTCAATCCTCTAAAGCCCACATCGGATGTGGACTGAACTTTCTCACAAAGTTCTAAACCCAGCTCACATACCGCTTTAATGGGCAAACAGCCCAACCCTTGGAACATACTACACCTGGTATAAGAATCGACATCGAGGTGCCAAACCTTCCGCCAATGTGAACTCTTGGGGAAGATCAGCCTATTATCGCTAGAGTAACATTTATCTGTTGAGCACCTTCCACTCGGCACGTATCACTATGTCACTTTCATCCCCCGCTGGGCCTTGCGCCAAAATAAATAAACTAAAATAAATAAACCTAAATAAACAAACTAAACTAAATAAAAATAAAAAAATAAACCAAAATAAAAGTGAAAAATAAAATAAACTCAAATAAATAAAAAATAAACTAAATTAAACTATACCTACTAGTTTACATAATTTATTTTTCTAAAAAAAACTAAACCCTAAACCATAAACCTGAAACCCTAAAATAAACCCTAAACCCTAAACTTACAACCCTAAACTTCAACCCTAAACCCTAAGCCATAAACATTAAACTAACCCTAGACCCTAAACCCTACACTAACCCTAAACCTTAAACCCTAAACCTAAACCCTAACTATAACCAACCCTAAACTAAATAAAACCCTAAACCTAAATAAAATACACCTTAAACCTAAACCTAAACCCAAAACCCTAAACATAAATAAAAAGCTCTAAATAAATGCTAAACCCTAAACCCTAAACACAATAAACTAGACTTAACATAAACCTAAACTAAAAAAAAACCCTAAAACCTAAAAACTTAAAACCTAAACCCCTAAATCCCTAAACCCCTAAGCCTAAATCCTAAATCCCTAAACCCCTAAACCCCTAAACCCTAAACTAAAAAATTAAACCCCTAAAAAACCATAAATTCTAAACCCTAAACCCCTAAACCCTTAAAACCTAAACCCTAAACCTAAACCTAAACCCTAAACCCTAAGCACTCAACCCTAAGCCAAACTAAACCCTAAAACTAAAACTTAAAATATAAAACCTAAAACCTAAATCTAAACTAAACTAAAACTATAAACCTAAACCTTAACCTAGACCTAAAACCTAAACCTAAAAACTAAACCTAAATAAACTTAAAAACCCTAAAATAAAAAACTAAAACCTAAACCCTAAACCCCTAAACCCTAAAATCGTAAACCCCAAAACTCTAAACCTTAAAACCCTAAAATCTAAAACCTAAAACCTAAACACCTAAATCCTAAACTCGAAACCCTAAACCCTAAACCCTAAACACCTAAGATAAACCTAATTCCTAAACCCTAAAACCCTAAACCCCTAAACTAAACTTAAACCCAAAACTCTAAACCTAAAAATTAACTTAAACCATAAACCCTAAAAAAAATTAAACACTAAAACAAAACCTAAACCCTAAACGTAAACCTAAACCCTAAACCAAAGCCCTAAATCTAAAATACCCTAAACCCTAAACCTAAACCCTAAAATCTAAGCTTAAAAAATAAAAATCTAAACCTAAAAAGTAAACCTAAAACCTAAACCCTAAACCCTAAAATAACCCTAAACCCTAAACCCTAAAAATCTAAAACTAAACCTACACCTAAAATCCTAAACCCTAAAACTTGAAAACCCTCGTTCCCTTGAGGTTCTTTGGAAATTTTACTTTCCCCTTCATCAGTATGTCTCTATCTTGCATTTTTGGTGCATCCTTCTTTAATCTCGACCAATTTCTAGAGTTTTCTCAACCTCTGGCTGGTCATGAGATGTGTCTCTTATGATTATGACTGTGGTGAAATCGAACCCATGGCTTATTTCTCACATTTCGGATGATCCAGCTAGGGCATCCGATTTTGAAAGGATTCTTTAACCTAATGTCATTCATGCTACTAAATCATTTAAGGATGAACTTTCTAGTAAGATCTCTACCACTTATGACTAGGTGAATCTGATTTCTATTTCTTTTTGAGGTATGCCTATGATCATGTGTTTGGATCTTGATGTCAAAAAGCTTGCAAAACCTTTGGTATTTATTTTGATTGGACAAATTTCTTTGTGCCAGCCAAATTTGAATAAGATCCGATATTTTTTTCATAACCTTAAACTTTTGGGTGCTTTCTCTATTGGTTTGATCGATCAAAGACATAATCTGATCCAACTTATGAATAATTTGGATTATTCAAGGGTTTTCTCAAGGTCAATCTTATTTTCTCTTTAATTGCCAAATGCGCTTGTTGAAGTGGTATCCCCTTTTTTATGTAAAAGAGGAATCACCTATCTTCTTGTGTAGTTAGCTCTTCCAAATATGAGAATCCATTATGTTACCCACCAGGTTTTATTTGTTGTCTGGCTCTTTTGGCCGGTTTCCAAATCGATCGACCATTGTGGAGATCTCGGCCCATCTCATTCAGATATTGGTTGAAGTTGACATATCTAAAAAACATCCTAAAGATGTCTAGATCGGATCTAAAAATTTTGGTTATTTATAAAAGGTGAAATTTGAAAAATTTCTAGTTTTTTGTTCCCAGTACAAGATACATGGTCATGATAATTCAAAGTGTTTTGCATTCCCCATCTCAAAAAAAAAGAATAATTTGAATGATCCTAACTCTAAATTAGCCACCGATAAAGTTAATAAAGCTATTTTTGTGCCTAAAACTAACTTAAATATTAATATTAGGTCAGATTCTTTGGAATCTTTTGATGTTCCAACAATTGCTATTTCTGTTTCTCATTCTGACCATGACGAAGGTACTAATAATGTTGAAAAAGATGATTTCTCCAACAATGTTTCTTTACATGAGAATATGCCTATTATGGCTAACTCCAAATTCAAAGAGGCTGAAAAAATTGATGATTCATTCTCTAATGAGTATATTACTGCTTCTTTGCTAGCATTAATTGATGAGAATGAGGTGTTAAATGATGATTTGAATGATAACTTGATTGTGGCTAAAATTCTTAAGCAAAACACTAATTCTAATATTGGTAATTATGCGTTGAATGGTGTAATTTCTTTCACTTCTCCAAATTCCCAGATTGATCTTCATTCTAAGCCCACCTTTCAAGAAAATGTTGATTTGGAATAGGAGGAAGTTCTGATTAGAGATTTTCTTGCTGATCCTTATCCTATTAATAATATTCCTAATCATTCTCTTTCTAATGGTGACACTTTGGATAAAAATAGAAAATTCCAAACTATTTTTAAAAAGAAAACTAAGAACTCTAAGATTCAACCTCCTAATCTTGCCAAATCTTCTAGATCTAGACCCTCTTCACATAAATAATGTTTTTTTCAATTTTGGCTTAGGGAGGATTTTTTCTTTCCCTCTCTCTTTATTATTATCATTTAATCTCCTTTTATAATTTTTTTTATTTTTAGTTCTCTTATTTGGAATGTTAGAGGGATTGGTACCCTCACTATTCGTAATCATATTTAAAATCTCTACATAATTAACAATATCTCTTTACTTATTGTTATTGAACCTCCTATATGTGCTGATAAAATCAATCATGTTGCTAGAATGCTTGGTTTCAGTAATTTTTTCTCTAACATTAGTAATAAAATTTGGTGCTTTTGGAACAACTTCTTAAATGTTTTAATTTTAGATGATCTTCAACAAGTTGTCAATGCTCAAATTTCTTTTGGTGATTCTTGTGTGCTTGGCTCTTTTGTTTGTGCTTCTTGTAATAGAGTTGGCCTGAACATTCTTTGGGAGAATTTAAGAAGTTTTGCTCTTTTGTTAACAAACCTTGGTTGGTTGGGGGTGATTTCAACACTATTCTATATTCATCTGATTGAAGGGGTGGTTGTTCTCATAATATTCATTCTATGGAATAATTTTCAAATGACTCTTGATTGTAATCTTATTGACATTGGTTTTAAAGGCTCTAATTAGACTTGGTAAAATTCTAAGCTCTGGCAATGACTTGATAGAATTCTTTTCAACTCTCATTGGATTAATCAATAGCCTCTTACCTCTACTGACCATTTGAGTAGAACTTTATTTGATAATTCCCCTCTTTTGGTTTATGTTAAAGATAACTCTAAAAAATTAAACACCTTGCCCTCTTTTAGATTTCAAAATATGTGGATTTAGCATTTGGATTTTCTTAAAGTTATTGCCAATAATTGTATTACTCCTTTACACCGATATTTTTATTAGGGGTATGGATAGATTATGGTTTAAGCTTAAAAGGCTCAAACAAAATGTAGTTTGCTGGAACAATCATTATTTTAAAAATCCTTTTGCTAATATAAAAAACATGGAACTTTTGGTTTGTGATCTTGAAAATGCTATTTTGTCTGATTCTTTTATGCTTAAGGATTTGAATGAAGCAAAAGATGATCTTGTTAATTATCAGAATATGGAAGAGTCCTATTGGCTGCAAAGAGCTGCTAGTAAACATCTTGCTGATGGGGACATGAATACCAGGTATTTTCATGCTTTATTTAATAAAAAGAGAGCTTTAAATTCTATCAAAAAATTAAAGGTAATAATGGAGATTGGATCACTGATATTAATGTTATTAAAGATTCTATTATTAATCACTTTAGAAATATGCTTAATAAAATCCAATCTATCTATTTCTAATTTGCATTTGATCCTCTATTATTACCAATGATGACAATCATTGGCTTACTAGGTTACCTACTGAAGATGAGATTGGTAAAGTTCTCAATAGCATGAACATTGATTTCGTTGCTAGCCCGGAGGGTCATACTACTAAATTTTTTCAAAATTCTTATTCTATTATTAAGCATGACTTAATCGATGCTATTGTTGATTTTTTTAGTGGTAATCATCTCCCTAAATATTTTTCTAGCATTTCCATTGTTCTAATACCTAAAAATGATAATCTGGATTCTTTGAGTGATTTCAAACCTATTAGTCTTTACACTTTCTTTAATAAATTGATTTTTAAAATTCTTGCTAATAGACTTAGTCCTTTACTCCAAATAATTATTTCTCTCAACCAAACTAAAATAAATAAAAAATAAACTAAAAAAACCCAAACCTACCTATTTACTTAATTTTTCTTAAAAAGAACTCTAAACCCTAAATCCTAAACCCTAAACCCTAAAACTTAAACCCTAAACCATAAACCCTAAAAGCCTATAAACCCTAACCCCTAAATGCTAACCCTAAACCCTAAACCCTAAAAGCATAAACCCTAAAACCTTTATCCCTAAACACTAAACACTAAACTCTGAACCCTAAACCCTAAACCCTAAACCCCAAACCTAAACCTTAAACCTAAAGTAACTAAATAAATTAAAAAATAAACCTAAACCCTAAAACCTAATAAAACCTAAACCTAAACCCTAAGAATGGGCAGAACCTTGACGACAGGAACATCACTGTAAACTGCTCCCAGATCCCAAGTGGAGGCTAAGGTGGAGACGGTTATCTGGTAGTGGGGATTTGGAGGTGGGTGCATGGAGGTGGTGTGGTGGTTGGATGTGGAGGAGCATGGAGGTTACAGCCATGGTGGTGGCGGAGAGAGAGATCGGGATATGATGGTGGATCCCCTACTTGAGAGGCAGGTGGTTCTAAACCAAGAAGAACAATCGATCAATCTACCGCTTATGGAATTGTGTCTTTACAGTAGAGATAATTCTAGTTATCTAGGGTTTTTGATTTACTCAATGTGTGCTCATTTTTTATCTATGTCATCTCTTGTAAAACTTGGTGTGTTACTTGGTTGATGAAATCAAAAAGAAGAAATGTTGAATCTAAATTTGTTCTCAGCTAAAAATAAAAAAACCCAAAAACCCTAAACCCTAAACTAAAACTTGAACCCTAAACCTAAAACCTAAACTAAAACCCTAAAACCTAAACCCTAAACCCTAAAACTTAAAACCCTAAACCCTAAACCCTAAAGCCTAAGTCCTAAACCCTAAAATCTAAACCCTAAACCCTAAACCAAAAGAAAAAAAAATCCTAAACCCTAAATCCTAAACCCCAAAAACTAAACCCTAAACCTAAATCCTAAACTAACCCTAAACCCTAAACCCTAAAAAGCTAAAAACCTAAACCAAAACTAATTAAAAATTAAAATAAACAATTCAAAAAATCCTAAATGAAAATCTAAACTTAAAAAAAACATAAAAAAAAATAAAATAAAAATAAAACTAAAGAAATAAATCAAAACCTAAACTAAACTAAAATAAAACCTAAATAAAATAAAAAACTAAAATAAAATAAAACCTAAATAAAATAAAACTAAACTAAAATAAAAATAAAATAAACCTAAAATAAAATAAAAATAAAATAAATAAAACACAACCTCAATAATAAACCTAAAATAAATAAAAAAAATAAAATAACCTAAACTTAAAATAAAACCTAAACCTAAAACAAAATAAACTAAACTAAATAAATAAAAACTAAAAAAAATAAACTACTAAACTACCTAAACTAAATAAAATAAAATAAACTAAAATTAACCTAAACCTAAAACTAAAAATAAAACCTAAAATAAACCTAAAATAAAAAAATAAAACCTAAACCTAAAAAAAATAAAACTAATAAACCTAAAATAAAATAAAAAAAAATAAAAATAAATTAAATAAAACTAAATTAAAAAAATAAACTTAAAAAATAAACTAAAATAGAAAACATAAACTAAAATAAATAAACTAAAATAAAATGAACTAAACTAAATAAAAAATCTAAATAAAATAAAATGAATTAAAATAAAAAAAAAACTAAATAAACTAAACTAGTTTACTTAATTTAAAAATAATAAAAAATCTAACAAATCCTAAACTACCCAAATCAAAACTAACTACTGTAACCTACCATAAACCCTAAAAAACCCAAATCCTAAACCTTACCTTAATCCCTAAACCTACTACCCAATCCTCCCAAAATCCAACCACTCTAACTAAACCCTAAACCTACCACAAACCCTCTCCCCTCCCCCCACCCCCCACCCCCCCAGTGCTCTCTTATTCTCTGAAAATTTTTGAATCCCTCTTGTTGGTGCATCTAACTGGAGATTTATGTGGCTTTGGCCTTGGTTTCGATCGAAATCTTAGGCTTATTGCATCTACTCATTTTTATAATGCTTCATCATTGACCATGGCTACGGTGAGTTTTATTCCTTGGGCTCTACCTCAAATTATGGATGCTTTGGCTAAGGCATCTGACACTTTAAGGCTTGGCGGCTGTAATGTTGCTTCTTCTACTAAATCTTTTAAGGAAGAGCTCTCTAGTAAGACTTCTCCCTCTATTAATTTGGTTAATCTCATTTTGATGTCTTTTAGAGGCTTTCCGGTCGTAATGTTCTCTGATGTGGATGTTGAAAAGTTGGCAAAACCATTTGAATTTTTTCTTGTCAGTAAATTTTCTTTGCATCATCTGAATTTGGATAAGATCCGCTCTTTTTTCTATAATCGCAAGCTTACGGGTGCTTTCTTGATTGGTCTTATTGACCCTTGGCATATCCTGATTCAACTTTCTAATCCGATTATTCACGTGTTTTTTATCATTCTTATTTCTTTATTAATTGTCAAATGATTTGCCTTTTTTGACATTAAGGAGGAATCTCTATCCTCTTCTATATCTTATACACATTCATTTTGTTACCCATCATGTGCTTTTTTGCTATCGGGGTTTTATTTGGTTGCTTTTTCGACCAAACAGTAATCAATCTTGCCCTCGTTTGGATCCTCTGGAATTAGACATAACTGAAAAATACCCTAAGGAAGTTTGGATTTGCTATGAAAAATATGGGTATTCTCAAAAGGTTGAATTGGAGAACCTTCTAGTTTTTATTCCCCTTATAAAATTCACGGTCATGACAATTCATGTTTTATTCTCCATCCCCACTTAAAAAAATGAAATCCTCTAAAGAGAATGTTGTTCCTACCCATAATCCTACTTATGTTTAAAATCAGATCTAAGAATGGTATGAAGAGAGTTGATTCCTTGGATATTGGGGTTAATCTGAACAAGTTTTGGCTACTACGATATGATTAGACTAGTTTTCAAAATGGGAAGGGTGATTTACCTCTTTTTCCTTCTTTGAATTTGTGTATTTCTAATGTGGAGAATAATAAATTTTCAAAGTTATTGGAAGATGATTTTGTTTCCTCTAATTCTATTCTTGCATCTATGTTGGCTTTGATCGATGAAAATGATGATTTTGATGAGGATTTAAATGATGTTGAGCATGCTAAAAAAAACTTCTATCCATATTTAACTACTCGTGCTTTAAATGGTTCTAAATCATCACCATCTCATTTATAATCTTGATATTCATGTTAATCCTACTTTTCAACTTAATATGGATTTGGAAGGGTGAACTCCCTCAAACACTTGGAGAATTCTCTAAATTTGTGACCAATGTTACTAAATCTTTGGATGATGACTCTAGGGAAACAAAATGGTTTTCAAACTTATCATGCTAAAAGAAAAAAAGTGTTAAAAATTACCCTCCCAAATTGTCCAAAAACTCTATATCTGCTGCTCTCTCACTCTCTTAATTAACCTTTGCTTAACCCCTTTTATTTTACTTATATTTAATTTTGTGTTTGAAACATTAGAGGATTGGTACCCTCTCTATTCATTATTAGAAATCTTTGTTGCATTCATAATATTTATTTACTTATTGTTAGAGCCTCTTAATCATGCTAATAAAATTAACCATGTTGCTAGAATGATCTTCAATAAATTTTCTCTAATATTAGTAATAAGATTTGGTTTTTTGGAATAATTTTGTTGAGGTTTCTATTATTGATGATCCTAACTAAATCCTAAACCCTACCTAACCCTAAACAAACCCTAAACCCTAAAAACCTGACCCAAACCCCTAAAAACCTGACTGACCACACCTAGGCCACATGCCTTCTAACCTAAAAAAACCCTAAACCTAACCTAAACCCTAAACATAAACCCTAAACCCTAAAACCCAAACTAAACCCTAGGCTCTACTAACCTTAAACCACTAAAACCCCAAACCCTTAACCATACCACTGAGCTAAACCACCAACTCCCTACCTGAAAAGACACTAATCTTAACCACATGCCTGAAAACCTAAACCCTAGCATAAATCCAAAACCCTAAACCCAAACCCACAGCCACAAACCCAAATGCATACCCAAAACCCTGCTTAAACCAAACCTAAATCCTAACCCTAACCCTAAAATAACCCTAAATTGTAAACCCTAAACCTAAACCTAAAGTAACTAAATAAATTGAAAAACAAACCTTAACCCTTAAACTCAATAAACCTAAACCTAAACATAAACCTAAAATGGGGAACCTTGATGGTAGAATCACATCAGCCGCTCGGCAGATCGGTGATTGAGGGAAGGGAGGTGGCAATTATCTCAATAAGGGTGGGGGATGTGGAGGTGCTGGTTGGAGCAGTGGTGGTTATGGAGGCAGGAGGAGCGCGGAGGTTATAGTCATGGTGGTGACTGGGGGAGAGATCGACTATATGATGTTGGATCCCGCTACTTGAGAGGCACAGGTGATTGATGAGGCGGAGACATTGAAAAAATGGTCGATCCGATTTGTTGCTTATGGAACTATATCTTTATAGCGAGGCATTCTAGTTATCTAGGGTTTTCATTTTCTATGTGCTCATTTTTTATCTATGTCATCGCTTATGTCTTAGAAAATATTGTTTGTTACTTGGTTGACGAAATCAAAAAGAAAAAAATGTAAAATCTGAATTTGTTCTTTATTAAAAAAAGAAAAAGCTTAAATCCTAAATAAAAACTTAAACCTTAAACCTAAAACCTAAACCCTAAACCCTAAACCCTAAACCATGAAAACCCTAAACCCTAAGACCTAATCCATATACCTTAAACCCTAAAACCATAAATCCTAAACCCTAAACCCTAAAACCTAAACCCTAAACCCTAAAAACCAAACCCAAAACCCTAAACTAACACTAAACCTTAAACCCTAAAAAGCTATAAACATTAACCTAAACTAAATAAGACCTAAAAATAAAATAAATAAAAAACCTAAACCAAAATAAATAATAAAATAAAAAATAAAAGTAAACCTAAAAGAAAATAAAATAAATAATAAAAATTAAACTAAAATAAAATAAATAAAAACCTACACAAAACTGAAAAAAATAAAAACCTAAATAAAATAAAAACTAAACCTAAATTTTAAAATAAAATAAAACTAAATAAAATAAAATAAAAACTAAAAAAAACCTACATAAAAGTTAAAATAAAAATAAACCTAAATAATAATAAAAAATCAAATAAACTAAAATAAATAAAAATAAATAAATAAACCTACTTGGTTTGCTTAATCTAAAAAAAAGAAAAAAATCAAAATAAAATAAAACCCTAATCATAAACCTTAAACCCTAAAAAGACCCTAAACCTTAAACCCACTAAATCTTAAAATCCTAAAACTAAAACCCTAAATCCTAAAACCCAAAATAAACCCTAAACCCTAAATTCTAAAACCTAAACCCTAAATCCTAAAACCTACTGACCTCTTGAAACCCTAAACCCAAAAAACCTAAACTAAACCCTAAAACCCAAAAATCCTAAAACATAAACCTAAACTAAATAAAACCTAAAAAAAAAATAAATAAATAAAACTAATAAATAAATAATAAATTATAATAAAATAAAACCTAAACTTAAACTAAATCAAAATTGAAAAATTAAAATAAAAAAATAGTAAAATTAAAATAAATAAAACCTAAATAAAATAAAAACTAAACATAAAATAAAAATAAAATAAACCTAAAATAAAATAAAATTAAAACTAAATAAAAAATCTAAACTTAAACTAAAATAAACTAAACTAAAATAAATAAAACCTAAACCTAAACCTAAAATAAACTAAACATAAACCCTAAACTAAATAAAATGCAATAAACTAAATCCTAAACTAAACTAAAGAAAACCTAAAATAAAAGCGAAAAATCTGAACCTAAACCTAAAAATAAAAATAAAACCAAAGCTTAAAAGATCAAATAAAAAGTAAACTAAAAAAACATAAACTAGCCTAAAATAAAATAAACTAAAATAAATAAACTAAACTAAGTAAAAATTAAAAATAAAACTAAATAAAATTAAAAAATAAAATAAACTTAAATACATATATAAAACTATATAAAGTGAATAAACCTAAACTTACCGATTTTCTTAATTTAAAAAAAATAAAATAAACCATAAACCCTAAACTCTTAATCCTGACCCTCCCTACCCCATGCCTAAACCCTACCCAACTAAACTAATAAACTCCATCATTCAAACCTGAATTAAATAGGCCCCAACTGACCACTTAAACCCTAAATCCACCTTAACCTATCAAAAAACACCTCTCCATCCCTAAACAGACCTCCTATTACAACCCTAGGCCCTATACCACCACACCCTAAACTTGTAACCCTCCCTGACCCTAACCCTGGGCCCCTAAATCCTGGGCCCTGGGCCCTAGATCCCTGAACCTGAGCGTTGTGCACATCTTCTACCTTGGGCCTGATAAACCCTAAACACTGGAGGCTGGGCCAGATCTATGACCCCAAACCTAGGCCCTGGCCCAAACCTACTAACCTACCCAAATAAAACCTGATGTAAATAAAACCAAAATAAAATAAAATAAAAAAACTGGACTAAAATAAACATAAAATAAACCTAAAATTAAAAAACCTAAAAAAAATAAACTAGTAAAATAAAATAATTAAAAATAAAAGAAAATAAAACAAATAAAACATAAACATAAAAAATAAACCATAACCATAAAAAATAAATAAAAAATAAAACCTTAATGATAAACTTTAAAAGCTAAAAATAAATAAAATAACCCTAAACCTAAACTAAAATAAACTAAACTAAAATAAATAAAACCTTAACCTAAACCTAAAATAAACTAAAACCTACTATATAAAATAAAATAAACTAAAATTAAAATAAAACTAAATAAATAAAAACCTAAACCTTAACCTAAAAAAAATAAAATAAAAGCTATACCTAAACCTAAAATAAAGAAACTCCTAAACCTAAAGTAAAAATAAAACCTAAACTTAAAGAAAAATAAAATAAATATAAACTAAAATAAATAAACCTAAACCAATCCTAAAATAAACTAAAATAAAAAACCTAAAGTAAAATAAATAAACTAAACTAAATAAAAATAAAAATAAAACTAAATAAAAATTTAAAATAAAATAAACAAAAATAAATTAAAAAATATAAATAAACCTAAATCTACTAGTTTCCTTAATTTTTTTTTAAAAAAAACCTAAACTAAAATAAAAAGTTAAACTAAATAAAAATAAAAAATAAACCTAAATAAAATTAAAAAAATAAAATAAACTAAAATAAATAATAAATAAATGAAATAATTATTTTTTAATTAAAATAATAATAAAAAACCCCTAAACCCTAAACCCTAAATCCTAAACCCTAAATTCTAAAACTAACCTAAATCTAAACCTAAACCCTAAAACCCTAAACAGAAACCACAAACTATAACCCTAAACCTTAAACCCTAATAAAACTCTAAACCTAACTATACCTTAAACCATAAATCCTAAATCCTAAACCCTTAACCCCGAACTTTAAACCCTAAACCTTAAACATTACAAAGCTAAAAACATAAACCTAACCTAAATAATACCTAAAATAAATAAATAAATAAAACCTAAGCTAAAATAAAATAAACAAATAAAATAAAATAAAATCATAAACTAAAACCTAAACCTAACCTTAAATCTAAACCTAAACCAAAAATAAAATAAAATAAAAAATAAAAACTAAACTAAAATAAAATAAATAAAAACTTAAACTAAATTAAAAAAAATAAAAAACCTAAATAAAATAAATAATTATGAGTGCAGCCTAGGTTGTTTTGGCTTTTTTAGCTTGGCGGCTTCTGTCTATCTGGCTGGGGGTTTACCATAATTTTTCCTTGGCTATTTTTTATATCCTCCTTTTGGGTTGTGGCTATGGCTGTTGTATGGTTTTCTTTCTGTATTGGTTTTGCCTCTTTTCTTGGCTTTTGTGGTGGTTGGCAGAGTGGCTTTGTTGGCTGGTTGGGTTGGTGGTTAACAGGGCGCCTATAAAAATTAACAAGAATAAAAATCCTCAAATAAAATAAAAAATTTGAAAATAAATAAACTAACCTAAAAAATAAAAATAAACCTAAATAAAAATAAAAAATAAACTAAACTAAAATAAATAAAAAATAAACTAAATATAATAAATAAACCTACCAGTTTACTTAATTTTAAAGAAAAACTTAAACCGCAAATTCTAAACCCTAAACCCTAAACCCTAACCCTAAACCCTGAACCCTGAACCCTAAGACCTAAAACCCTAAACCCTAAACCCTAAATAAATCTTAAACCCTAAACCACAGCTAAAGCTAAATACCATAAACCCTAAACCCTAAAGTCTAAACCCAGGCCTAAACCCTACCACACCCTCTGTAACCTTAACTAACTTAAATCCACCAGAGCCCAGGCCCTGCTAAAACCTAAATCTAAACCAGGCCCTAAACTAACCTAAACTCTAGGCCCAAATGCTAAACACTAACCCCAAACTGGACCCTACCAGCCCTACCACACTATAAACCTAAACCACAAAACTATAAAACCTAAAATAAGATAAATAAAATTAAACCTAAATAAAATAAAATAAAATAGAAAACTAAACTAAACTTAAACCAAACCTAAACCTAAAATAAAATAAAATAAAACTAAACTAAAATAAAATAAATAAAACCTAAATAAAATAAAATGGACCTAAGAATAAAAAATGTAAATAAAATGAAAGCAAACATCAAATAAAATAAAATAAACTTAGCAAAACTAAAATAAAGCTAAAACCTAAAGCTAAGAAATGAACATAAAAATAAATAAAAAATACAACCTAAACTCTAAACCAAAAAAACCTAAACTAAAAAAAAAAAACCAAAGCTTAAAATAAAAATAAAATAAACAAAATAAAATAAACATAAACCTAAACTAAAATAAAGTAAACTAAAATAAATAAAACTTAAACCTCAACATAAAATAAACTAAACCTAAACCTAAACTAAATAAAATAAATTAAACTAAAAATAAACCTAAACCTAAACTTAAAAATAAAACCTAAAAATAAACCTAAAATAAAAACATAAATCTTAAACTTTAAAAAATAAAATAAAAATTTAGATCTAATCCTAAAATAAAAAAAATAAAATCTAAACCTAAAAAATAAAATCAAAATAAAAATTGACAAAAAAATCAAAACTAAAACCTATACCAAAAAAAAAAACTAAAAAAAAAACTAAACTAAAATAAATAATCTTAAAATAATTAAATTAAAAGAAGTAAAAATAAAAATAAACCTAAATAAAAGTAAAAAATAAAGTAAACTAGAATAAATAAAAAGTAAACTAAATATTCTAAATTAACCTAAACCTATTGATTTACTGATTTTTTTAAAAAAAACCTTAAACCCTAAACCTTAAACCCTAAACCTATAACTCTAAACCCTAAACCTTAAACCTTACACCCTAAAAAACCCTAAACCCTAAACCCTAAACCCTATCCCTAAACCTTAAATGCATAAACCCTAAAACCTTAAACCCTAAACCCTAAACCCTAAATCCTGAACCCTAACCCTAAAACCTAAACCTGAACCCCAAACCCTAAACCTAAACATAAAGTAACTAAATATATTAAAAAATAAACCTAAACTCTCTAACTTAATAAACCAAAACCTAAACCTAAACCTTAAGAATGGGTAGAACCTTGATGATAGGAACATCATCGTCAACTATGCTCAGCCTAGATCTGACGATGGAGGCGAAGGCAAAGGTGATGGTTATCGCAGTAGTGTTGGGGGATCTATAGGTGCTGGTGGATATGGAGGTGGTGGTCAGAGCAGTGCTGGTTATAGAGGTGGGAGGAGCAGTGTTTGGGGATCTGGTGGTGCTGGTAGATATGAATTATCATTTTAATCTATGTTGTCACTTGTGTCTCAGAAAATTTCGTGTCGTACTTGGTTGATGAAATCAAAAAGAAGAAATGTTGAATTTTAATTTCTTCTTTATTAAAAAAACCAAAAATCCTAAACCCTAAACTAAAACTTGAACCCCAAACCTAAAACCTAAACCCTAAACCCTAAACCTTAAGCCCTAAAACCATAAACCCTAAACCCTAAACCCTAAAACCTAAAATCCTAAACCCTAAACCTTCAACCCTAAATCCTAAAACCTAAACCTTAAATCCCCAAACCTAAACTTAAATCCCAAAACCCTAAAGCCTAAACCCTAAACCATAAACATTAAACTAAACCTAAACCCTAAACCTTAAACCCTAACCTCTAAACAAACCCTAAACCCTAAACCATAAACCATGAACCCAAAAAAGCTAAAAACCTAAATCTAAACTAAATAAAACCTAAAAACAATATTTAAAAAAAACCTAAATTAAAATAAAATAATAAAATAAAATAAAATAAAAACATAAACTAAGACCTAAACCTTAATAAATAAAAAATAAAAACTAAATTAAAAAATAAATAAAAACCTAAACTAAACTAAAAAATAAAAAAAACCTAAATAAAATAAAAACTAAACCTAAAATAAAAAAAATAAACCTAAAATAAAATAAAATAAAACTAAATAAAAACCTAAACCTAAAAAACTAAACTTAAAAATAAATAAAAAATAAAATCAAAACCCTAAAATAAAAAAAAAACTTATACATAAAATAAAAATAAAATAAACTTAAACCTAAACTATAATAAACTAATCTAAAATAAATAAAATGTAAACCTAAACCTAAAATAAACTAAACCTAAACCTAGACCTATACTAAATAAAATAAAATAAACTAAAAATAAACCTAAACCTAAACTAAAAAATAAAACCTAAAAATAAACCAAAAATAAAAACTTAAAACCTAAAACTAAAAAAAAATTAAATAAAAACCTAAACCTAAACCTAAAAATAAAAATTAAAACATAAACCTAAAAAATAATATAAAGATAAAACTAAACTGAAAAAAAATCGTAACCTTAACCTAAACCTAAAAATAAACTAACATAAAACGTAAAAGTAAATAAATAAACTAAAAAAAAAATAAAATAAACTTAAATAAAATAAAAAATAAAATGAACAAAATGAATAAAAAATAAACTAAATAAACCTACCCTGGGTTTACTAAATTAAAAAATTTAAAAAACAAAAAAATATTAAAATAAAAAAAAAACCATAACCCTAGACCCTAAACCCTAAACTAATCGTAAACCCTAAACCCTAAACCTTGAGCCTACAACCCTAAACCCAAAACCTTAAACCCCAAACCCTAAACCCTAGACCATAAACCCTAAACCCTAAACCTTAAACCCTCAAAACCTAAAAACCTAAACCTAAACTAAATAAAACCTAAAAATGAAATAAATAAATAAAACCTAAACCTAAATGAAATTAAAAAATAAAATAAAATAAAAACATAAACTAAAACTTAGACCTAAACCTAAACCGAAACCTAAAAATAAAAAAAAATTAAAAATAGATTAAAATAAATTAAATAAACACCTAAACTAAACTAAAAAAGTAAACCTAAAATAAAAAAATCTAAATAAAATAAAACAAAATGAAAATAAAAATAATATAAACCTAAAATAAAATAAAATAAAACTAAGTAAAACCTAAACCAAAAATAAGCCTAAATAAAATAAAAATTAAAACCTAAACCCTAAACTAAAGGTAAACCCAAACCTAAAATAAACAAAATTAGATAAACTTAAACCTAGAATAAAATAAACTAAACTAAAATAAATAAAACCTAAACCTAAACTTAAAATATACTAAAAAATAAACTTAAAATAAAATACCTAAAACCTAAACCTAAAAAATAAAATAAAAACCTAAACCTAAACCTAAAAATAAATAATAAAACCTAAACCTAAAAAATAAAACAAAAACAAAACTAAACTAAAAAATAAACTTAAACCTAAAATAAAAGATAAAATAAACTAAAATAAATAAACTAAACTAAATAAAAATTAAACATAAAAAAATAAAAAATAAAATAAATTGAAATAAATAAATATTAAACTAAAAATAGTAAATAAACCTAAACCTACTGGTTTGCTTAATTTTTTAAGAAAACTCCTAAACAATAAACCCTAAACCCTAAACCCTAAACCCTAAACCCTAAATCCTAAACCCTAAACCCTAAACTAATAACCCTAAACCCTAAACCCTAAACCCTAAATAAAAAAATAAAAAATATATATGAAAATCCTACCCTAAACCATAATCCCTAAAACTAACACTAATCCCCAAACCTTAAACCCTAAACCCTAAACCCTAAACCCTAAACCATAAACCCTAAACCCTACAATAAACCTAAACCCTAAAACCTAAACCCTAAACCTTAAACCCAACCCTAATCCTATGATGATGTGATGATCTCACTCCTATTGGTTCTGGTAGCTTATGTGATGTAACCCTTCTGCTGAAGTTTGGATGCTCATACTTGCATCTGCCCCAACATGGTGTGGTTGAGCCTAAGCCTTCTCTATCACAATTCTTTACTAACATACTCATATTATATTATTTTCTTCTAGCTTTATGTCTGTATTACCTCAACTGTTCTAATCTCCCTCTTATTATAACTTTGCAGATACTCTCCTCCTTTACAAGTCGCTCCAGTTACCATGCATTCCACATCCTACAGAGCATTGGCTTTATTCTTACTTTAGCTTATTATGTTAATCATCTTGTATCTTTTGATTATTTTTATGCTTTCTTTTGCTCTTGGATGTACTTAGATAGGGGATTTACTCCTTGATTGTAGCTCTTTAAGCGTTAGTTTATCCCTTTAAGGACCTTGTAACCCTCTTTTTTGTGGCAATAAAATACCCTACATGGGGTTTCCCTAAAAAAAAAAAAAAACCCTTAACCCCAAACCCTAAACCCTAAACCCTAAACCCTTCACCTTAAACCCTAAAAACCTAAAAATGTAAACCTAAACTAAATAAAACCTAAAAATAAAACAAATAAAAAAACCCTAAACCTAAATAAAATAAACAAAATAAAATAAAATTAAAACCTAAACCCTAAACCTAAACCTAAACCTAAACCTAAAAATAAAATATAAAAACTAAACTAAAATAAAATAAATAAAAACTTAAACTAAACTAAAATATAAAATAAACTAAAAAATAAAAACCTAAATAAAATAAAATCCAAATGTAAAATAAAAGTAAAGTAAAATAAAAAATAAATAAAAACCTAAACCTAAAAAATAAACCTAAAATAAAACATAAAAATAAATAAAAAATAAAACCTAAACCCAATACTAAAAAACCTAAAATAAACAAAATAAAATAAACCAAAACTTAAACTTAAATAAATAAAACCTAAACCTAAGCCTAAAAGAAACTTAACCTAAACACTAAACTAAATAAAATAAAATAAAATAAAAATAATCCTATACGTAAACTAAAAATAAAACCTAAAAAATAAAATAAAACTTAAAACCTAAACTAAAAAAAATAAAATAAAACCTAAACCTAAACCTAAAATAAAATGAAAGCAACATAAAATATGATAAAATAAAACTAAACTAAAAAATAAAGATAAATCTGAACCTAAACTAAATAAATAAAGTAAAATAAGAAACCAAAGCTAAAATACAAAAACCTCAAATAAATAAACTAAATTAAATAAAAATAAAAGATAAACTTAAATAAAAATAAAAAATCAAATATACTAAAATAAATAAAAATAAACTAAATAAACTTAAACCTACTAGCTTACTTAATTTAAAAAGAAGTAAAATAAAAAAATAAAGAAATAAAGAAATAAAAAAGAATAAAAAAAGATAACCCTAAACCTTAAAACTAACCCTAAACCTTAAACCTACAATCCTAAACCCTACACCTAAACCCACAAACCTATAATCCTAAACCACAGACCACAAACCTACACCCACAGAACCTTAAACCCTAAATGCTAAACCACTAAACCTAAACCTAAAAGCATAAACCTACAAAACCACAACCCAAACCCTAAACTAAACTTAAATTAACTAAATAACGTAAAATAAACTAAAGCTAAACCTAATAAAACTAAACCTAAACCATAAGAATGGGCAAAACCTTGATGGCGGGGAACATCCAAGTTAACAGGGCTTAGTCTAGATCTTCAGGTGGGCTGAAGACATAGGAGGTGATTATTGCAATTGTTTTGAGGGATTTAGAGGTGATAGTGGATGTGGAGGTAGTGCTCATAGCAGTGGTTGTAATAGAGGTGGGAAAAGTGATAGAGGTTACAGCCATGGTGGTTGTGGAGGGAGAGATTAGGGATATGATGGTGGATCCAGGTACTCGAGAGGCGAAGGTGGTTTTGTTGGGAATTAGAGAAATTGAAGAATGACCGATCCATTCTGCTGCTTATGGAACTATGTCTTTACAATAGAGATGGTTCTAGTTATCTAGGGTTTTTGATTTTCTTTGTGCGTGCTCATTCTTGATCCATGTCATCACTTGTGTCTTAGAAACCTTGGTGTGTTACTTTGTTAATGAAATCAAAAAGAAGAAATGTTGAATCCAAATTTATTTTCTATTAAAAAAAACCAAAATACCTAAACACTAAACTTAAACCTAAACCATAAACCTAAAACCTAAACCCTAAACCCTAAAATTAATGCTAAATTCTATACCTAAAACTAAACCCTAAACCATAAACCCTAAAACTAACCCTAAACCCTAAACCCTAAACCTACAACCCTAAACCCTAAACCTTAATCCCTAAATCCCAAACCTAAACCCTAAAACCTAATACCTAAATTATAAACCCTAAACCTTAACTCTAACCCTAAACCCTAAACTAAAAGTATAAACCTAAACCTAAAACTAAACCTGTAACTAAATAAACCTAAATACGCTTTTAATTTAAAACTTAAATTATAAATCCTAAAACTTAACCCTAAACCTTAAACTATAAACCTTAAACTTACAACCTAAACCCTAAACCTAAAACTTAAATACTAAACTTAATTCTAAACCCTAACTTAAACCTTAAACTTAAACTAAACTTAATCAAACCTATTCTTATCAATCCTAAAACCCTAAAACCTAAACCCTACACCTAAACCCTAAATCTTAAACCCTAAACCCTAACCATAAACCCTAAAACCTAAACCCCAAACCCTAAACCTAAACCTAAAGTAACTATTTAAATTAAAAAAATAAACCCAAACCCTAAAACCTAATAAACCTAAACCTAACCTAAATTCCTAGTAAGCGTGAGTCATCAGCTCACGTTGACTACATCCCTACCCTTTGTACACACTGCCGCCAAAGCTATTTAAAATGATTCAAAATTCCTTAAAGATGTTTTTTTAATTTTAATTTGATTTGATTTAAGGAATGTGAAAGAGGTTTGCTAATCCTAACCCAATTCCCCATGTGTGAATTAATTTGGTTTAATGAAGAATATTTAGGTTGATTTTATGTTTTGATTAGGTCAAGGTATGGATTAAGTGAGTTAATTATCTCTTACCTATATCACCTTAAGTTAACAAACTAGTTAATAATAAGACAATATGATATGCAACCACATGAAAAGTAAAATTGTAATGCTCCTAGAAAATGAAAGAGGCCTAATGCAATTACGATGATTAATAGTTAATTAAACTTAAGGGATCTCACTTAATTACTATAGTGTTTTATTTTATTTCTCAAACTCTTTGGAAGGAATTTGAAAAATAAAAATTTTTGGTATATGTTGGGATACCACGTAGATCCACAGGCGTTCTCATTAGAGTGATTGGGTATGACATTGAGTAATGATGTACTATCTCGGGAGACATAAGTCACCATCCTACAATAACTCAAATCGACCTAGGTGACTATGAGTGAATGTTAGGGACTTATGTCAACTCAAAAGTAGTGAGGATTAATTTTTTCTTAATTTCATGTGATATGATATGGTCTCTTTAGTTTAGTTTGATTTTGAATTAAGGACATATCCACTGGGGATGTCATCTCAGCCAACCTCGATTGATTTAATTTATGGACAATGTCGATGTGCGGTGGACCCACTAAAAATGGGCCATATCAGACTTGTCCTATCTCAAATTTACAAATCCAAAGGGATAGTCAGTGGGTAGAGCTCAACCTAAAGGATTGCCTTCGCAAATGGGCTAGAAAAGTAGCAAACTTACATCTTCTAAAGTAGGGAACAACTGCTGGGGTGACCTATTGGTAGCACAACAAATCAAACAAGACATTGGGATGACTACTGAGTGAATGCCGCTGGAGACTTATATCAACTAAAGTGTAGTCAAGCATATTCTATGGGATCATTAATCGAATCGCTCTAAAGATAGATACTTTGGGAAAAGGTACCTCTAAGGTTGTCCTTCTATTCCACAAGTGAATATATTTTTTTGTTTATATGTTTGCATGGACCCTATTGGTGTGTGAGGGACCACACTGAGAAGGGGCTATGTCAGCCTTGAGATATCTCAGATGTACTAGACCAAGGTAGAATATGCACATCCATAGGATAGATTCTCCAACCACAGGGGTGGTTACTAGGAAAGGGGAACTATCCTATCTGATAGTAACCCGGGTAGTGTCTAAATGGGGTTGCAAAGGATGTGATCCAAATATAGTGCCCACGTGGGGAGGTGCCGTATGCTATCCGAAGTTCTAGAAAAAACTTCTATAGGTGTACGATGGCCATCTCAGGAGAAAGCATAGACTTATATTTTCCATGTGTGGTGTATCCTAAGGTACAAGAACCAACCAACCTAAGGTGTATCTATCAGCATAGTTAGAACCAACCAACCTAAGGTGCCTATCGGTCTGCAATGATCAATCTAGAAAGAACGCGTGTAGGCTTACAAATTTCCAAGATGAACTAATCATCGAGATGGTTTATCATCAGTGAGACATATGCTATCTGACCTAGAGCGATTACTAAGCGGGGACGTCCGAGGAAGGACTAGACCTAGACTTTAAGCAGTTCAGAGGGAAGGATCCGCTAGGTGACTTATCCTAAACCTACTGGACCTCGTTAGTGTATGAAGGCTGATCCAAGAAGAAAGCAGACCAGAATCACATCCTCTTGAATGAATCAAACTAGCAATGCCCTTGTCAGTGTGTAGTGGCCAAGTAAGAAAGGAAAGCATAGTAGACTTACATCTCCAAAGTAAGAAGAACATTGGGGTGACACACTAGTTAAATGTCACCAACCGAGACTAATGAGTGAGTGCCATTGGGGGCATTATCTCAACTCAGAGTAGCCCAAGAAAAATGATATGTGTTTATTTTATATGTTTATGTGTAGTTTATGTTTGTGTTGTGTTGATGAAGGATAGGACACGCCGGTTCCTTACACCTACCCTAAACACATCGGTGGATTCAAATAAGAATTCTTCAACATGGAAGAGATTGCAATTCAAATGGAATTTTTACCGATGTTAATTATTTTGAAACATAATTTTGATTTATAATATTTCTTTAAGTAGAGCCCATTTATTAGAAGCATTGCTCTTATGATTAATAAGCGATAAGATCCTCCTAGGCCTTCTCTAAAAAGTGCTTTCCTAAGTGGGTTCAAACTTGCCTCCCATCTTAATGAGCAACAATCATCTCCTTAGAACTAAAATAAGATTTCCTACTTGAAAAGCTCTAAGATGGACTAACTTATTGTGATCTTGAATCATTTTAGCTTTGTACAACTTGAGGTTTTGCATTGCCCGAAGGCATCTCTCCTCCAAACCTTTGATATCTTCTAATCGCAACTTGGCATTCTGCTCTATTGTGATCTTGCTACTTACAGCTATCCTTAGTTATGGGAGTTGGACTTCTAATGACACAATAGCTTTGGACCCATACACTAAGAAGAAAGTAGTAGACTAAGTTGGAGTTCTATACATCGTGTAGTAGGCCCACAAGGCTTCAACTAATTGCTCATGCCACTATCGCTTATTTTTGTCGAGTGTCTTCTTTAGTATTTAGATGAGAGCTTTTTGAAGGCTTCGCTAAGCCATTTTCCTCTGTTGATGGTAGAATATCTCCAATCCATGCTGTCTCTAGGCAAAGTTATTGATCTTAGTGCTCTTGAATGTAGTACCATTATCAAATATAATTTGTCGAGGCACTCCGAACCTATATATAATATGGTTCCTAAAAAACTAGAGCACAAGCTGAGCTATGAACTCTCTGATCAGAATCACCTTTGCCTATTTGGAAAAGTAGTCGATGCTAAGATGAACCATGACCCTTAGAAGGAGGATTAATCAACCCACTTGATACCCCAACACTCAAATAGCCATGAGGCCAATGTAGGATGCATAATGTTGGGTGGTTGGTGTAGGACCACACCGTGTATTTAACCCTGGGGGCATTTTCTAACCATATCCATGATCATCGACAGCCGATAGTATCCTAGTATCTTGATCTTGGCTTTTATTTTCAGATTGGATTGGTTAGCTCCACATAATCATGAGTGTACTTGGATCACAATCTTACATGTTGTATGCTTGTCTAAATAATGTAACCACATATGATCGAAAGATTACCGATATAAGACACCATCCACAAGAGCATTAGAAAGATGAGCTTGGGAGTTCTCTTGAGGTAGTTTGCCTTCATTTAGGAAATCCATGAATGGTTTCCTCTAATCTAACTCATTATCCTTCTTGGCAATGGCAACCTCCCCTTCAAGTGTGTAATTTTTGATGAGTTCAAAATTAATGAGGGATAATACTTGTCTATTTTGGACCTTTATTGATATGGACTCATCCTCTGGACATGCTAACTTCTTGACAGTCTTGGCTAAAGCATACACGACATTCTCTCTTTGAGGAATCTTATAAATGATAACCTCAGATTTGGGCCAACAACTTCATGGTGTACTTATGGTAGTGATGGAGCTTAGCTTTATAACCTTATAGGACCCAATGATTTGGTTGATAATTAGGAGAATCTCAAAGATGTTGATGTTTTGGATGCTTAGAGTAACAACTAACTCCAGATTAGCAATCAGAGCCTCATATTTGGCTTCATTGTTGGTGCAAGGATTGGACAGATGATATGAGAATCTCATCACATCATGGTCCAGAGTTAAGAGAACTATTCCTATCTCTGCCTTTCCTAGAATAGTAGATTATTATTCTTCTCCTCTTTAAGAGGAAGCCACACCATCAAAGTACATCTCCCAACGGTGAATGCTAGTATCCCATAAGTTCATGATTTGTTCATCTGGGAGATCATCACTAAGCGGAGAGTCAACAGGAAGTGGATGAGCTGCTAAGTAATCCATTAGAGCTTGTCCTTTCACCGCATAGAGGGGTACAAAGGTAATGTCAAATTCTGAGAGGATCATGGACTATCATGCCAACAGTCCGGATAGCATCGACCTTATCATGAGATACTATAGTGGATTGATCCTAGAGATTAATTTCACCTTATGAGGAAGCATGTAGTGTTGTAGCTTTTGGGATGTAAAGATTAAAGCTAAATGCTTCAATGAGAATAATTAGCCTCAGGATTAGATGATGGAGGTAGTAGAGTTCATTTTCCTTCCTTCATCATTGCTTGAGCCAACAAAGCACCAATGCATAGTAAAGTATGAGTAGCTCATGATAATGAACCTTGAACCCATAATGCTTGATGTCTGGCATGCTCATGTCATCCTACTTGAACTTTGCTTCCTTTTTGAAAACTGCTGAGAATGGCTAACATCACTCCGATAGGTTGGATATAACACATTTTAGGTTGGATATAAAGCATCTTAGATACTCAAATAAAAGAGATGATCTTCCTTTCTCTACCAAGTGATGAGATCATCAACATAGAACTTGACTTGATGATGAATGAGTTTGTCAAAGATTCAAGTCATAGCCGGTATGTAGCATCAACATTTTTAAGGCCGAAAGGCATGACTTTATAGCAATATATTTGATTGAGGTTCTAAAAGTAGTGTTTCTTTTTATCTTCATCTTTATTTGGTTATATCTATGAGCCATCCATGAAAGAGAAGACATGAGATGAGGCAATGTCCACCATCACCCAAGATTGGTAGTGGAATTTCATCTTTTGGACATGACTTATTTAAATCCATAAAATTGACACATATGAGAATTTGGCCATTCTTTCTCTTAAGGGATACGGCTAACTAGGTAGGGTATTTTTCTTCTTAGATGAAGTCAAACCTATTATTCTATGTCTAATCGCATGCGTCTAGGAGCTTCTTGATAGGGTTGCAGTAGGCTCTATTACTAGTTTATGGATTGCTACGTCAAGAGCCAATCTAGGCATCTCTTTATAACTCCATGCAAAGCAGTCCTTAAACTTAGTACATGTCCTAACTAAGCCATTGGTTTCAATTTCATTCAACAAAGAACTGGTGTATGTCAGTTGTGGATCTTCTTCAATTCTAAGTTGATTTCCTTGAGCTCGATGATGGCTGACTTGATGTCTTCTTTGAACTCTGGTGGTGCATCTTTGACTTAAAAATCATCTAGATCATTTAAAGTTTCTAAGCATAACTCTTCATATGAGTTAATGTGATTTGGAAAGAACCTATTAGATTCCAAATGATTTGTGATGACTAAGCAGTAATCATCATCATTGATTGGACCCACTATACTGAATCCTAGTCCCGATCTTAATTTAGAGCTTTTGTATTTGTTCCTCCATATTCTTTCAAAGTAGTCTGACCTATGTTTTGACCAAGTATGTGGGATTAACCCTTTCTTTGCTAAATTATGAACATAAGGCAAGTACCAATCAAAAGTTATTCTATTAAATCTTTATATAAATCATCCTCAAGTTCTACATGAATTTCTTGACTTGAAGATGATGCTCAAAGAACCTCTAAGTTCACACCGTGGATGACTTAGGGCTTCCTTAACTACCAAACTCTCAGCATTTTGAGGGGAAAGTGGGGTTAGAGCTTCCCAATTGATGCCTAATTGTTTCACATATAGACTTGGATATACTTATGCTTTGCTTTGGAGCACGGTCTTCATCGCTATCTGGCTTAAGTGTCACCTCCAAGGGAATCTACTACTAAGAAGAGCTGTCAGGTGTGCTAACCATATAAGACTCATCTTATGAACTAGATTCTAAATCTATATGGATAGTACCCTAGTACTGGGACATATCTTCTATCAGTGGCCAATAAGAGGTTTTCCACCCCTGGGACTACCTCTAAAGCCTCTTCCTCTCCTTGGATGGATCCTACCCATATGTTGAATGGAGTAACGAATGGGTTGAATCTAATGTCAAGCTCCACTTCCTCCTCCAAGTCTATTTCACTCCATTTTATTTTTTTTTCATTTTCTCTTTGCTTTTCTTTCTCTTTTTTCTTTTAATTTTATTTTATTTTTCATCATTGGCCAAGTTCGTTAGAATATACTTGTTGATTTTGAGAGAGGTAGTAAGCCGCATCCTCATATATGCCGACCTCATGAACGTAAATGGCTTAAGATCTCCTTTGACACAGATGATCCCACCTCTCAAACTTCATACATCGATGTAGAGAGGATGGAACTATGTTGTTCTCATGTATGCATGGTCTCCCAAGAAAAAGTGTTGAAAGATGTATCCAAGTCTATAATGCAAAATTGGCTTCATCTCCAATCATCTATCTCCAAGGGCTACACTATGGAGCCAAAGGCCTGTTGACCTCACTTTTGGAGTGCAGATTCAATCTTCCCATCTTAGACTTAGGAGTGTTCTAAACACCAAGACTTCTCTAGTCCCCTTCCCAAATGATATGACCTATCCCATGGACTTACCCATATTTTAATCCAAATCAATCCAAAATCAATTGATTTTCTTATAATCAATTTGTATCTTCAATCATCTTCCTAAATATAAATCAAATCTACATTCAAATGATCAAAACTAAATCAAACTAAATCAAATTAAATCAAAACCCTTCCTAAGCTAAATAACCTATCTCATGGACTTAGCTAAATATTAATCCAAATCAAGTCAAAATTGATATTCTCACAAATCAATCATATTTTCAATCAACTTGTCAAATTTAAATGAAATATACATTTAAATCATCAAAAAAATCAAACAAAATCAAAATTCAAACCTAAGAAACATGACCCAACTCATGGACTAAATTCTCCTTCATTCCAAAACCCAAATTCAATTGATTTTCTCATGAATCAATTATACCTTCAATCATATTCACAAATATAAATGAAATCTACAATCATCAAGCCAAACCAAAATCAACCCAAGTCAAACCAACTTAACCCTTTTGACTCAAATGTTCAAATGAACTAAAACCCATTTAAAACCCAAGCCAATTATAATTGAATTTATATATCAATCCCAAATCATATATAAACTCAACTAAATCAAACTCAACCAAAATCAAGCCAACTAAACCCAATTGGTCTACTTGACCCAAAGTCACCAATTTGACCTATTTGAGCCAAGTTCTAATCCTACCCAAATTGGATTGAACCAAGCCATCAAAACCTCCCATCATGATGTTGATCACCCTAAGTTGATTAATTATCAAAATTGGTCAAACCAAGTCAACTTGGTCATTTGACCAAGTCAACCCCTTAACCAATATGAACCCAAACTAGCCAAATTATAACCTAAGCCAAATCCCTTGAAACTAATGATTCATACCAAATCAAAATCAATATTTGAATATGACTTGACCTTCAATTGAGTCAAACCAAACCCAATTGGCCCTCTTGACCCAAGTTGACCCAAATTGGCCTAAAAGATCAAATTGGATCAAATCAAAATATAAACCAAATTGATTGCAACCAATGGCTCAGGTTCATTCCAAATTGATTGATGAACTTGAACAAAGCCATGATTGGATACAATTGAACCCAATTGGCCTACTTAGCCCAAATTGACCTAAAGGTTCAAGTTTGTCTAAATCAAAACCAAATCCAAATTAATTGAAACCAAAGCCTACAATCATCTTCAATTGGTCAACTAAACCAAACCAACCCAACCAATTAATGGCCAATTTTGTCAAATTGGTCAACTTAACCCTTTGACCCAAATGAATTCAAATGAGCCAAAATCAAATCTAAGCCAAACTAAATCAAATCATCCCAAATGATCGTATGAACTTGACCCAACCATTGCTTTGACCTAATTTGACCATTTGGTCAACTTGATCCAACCTAACCCAATTTGACCTAAATAAGTCAAATTGAGCCAAAGCTAACCAAATTGGCTCTAATTGACTTGAAATTTGGGTTAAGCCACTTTTGGCTCATTTCAAATCTACCCAAATCAAATCCAATGCCAAATGATAATTAGACCCTTGGGTCAAAGGCATCACATGAGACAAATCACCATGTAAGTGGTCATTTCCATTCTTGGCCACTTACTCTCCCAATGGTCCACCTAGTACCTGGACATTGCCCAACCTGACCCAATGGGTGGTTGGGTCCATGACCCATGGGAGATGAAATCACCTCACCTCCCCATTGGAGCATTTGAAACCCATAGGACACCCATGATTCCTCCTCGCCACCTCCACACCTTCAACCAACCAAGTGAGCCAACTCACCTCCTCCCCTCGCCACCACTAGAAGCTAAACAATCCCACCATCCAATCAAGATGAATGGGGGTATACACCTCCTCATTTCCACTCAAACACACACAAAATCATTCCTCGAGCCCTAGCTACCCAAGAAGAACCAGAGCTAATCCTTAAGCTCCCAAGCTCATTCCTCAATCAAAATGCCATTCTCATCTCATCAAATAGGACACTCCCATTTTTGACCTAACTTCCCCATTTCTCTATCAAATTCAAATTAACTTTACACACACCTTCCCTAGGCCTTATCAAGCAAGAACGAATCATCTCCTAAGCTTCCCAAGAACCAGATGTGGGACTTCGATCAAAGTAGAGCTCCAAATCATCCATTCATTGGCTTCTGAGTGAACGTTGAGGAATTGATCCAATTACTACTCAATAGGGCTTTATCTCCACTAGATGAAGCTTCCTCAATCATTCGAGCTACTGGTCCTGAGCTCCGATGAGGTATGATTTTAAAATCGATCCTTAGGCAAAAATGGGTTAGAGCTTTATGAAGAAAACATCTCATATGTGATCTTGACTATTGGATCCTCCATCAATGTCTGAAGGTGTGGGATCCTTTTGGAGTTAATCTGAGCTATAGTAAGCTCAGATCAAGTGAGGAATGGTGGATGGACTCCATTCTCCTTCACTCTCATGATGTTTGATCACACACCATTCATTCTGTGAGATCAGAATGGATGGTCATGATTAAATCCGGTAGATTGATTTAATTTAATCCTATTAAGCTATAAGATTAATCGTAGTCATTCAATCTTAGATTGGACGACGGACAAGAAAGCGTGTCCACCGTCACCATGTAGGCACTAAGTTGAATATGTTTTAAGTAGCCAATCTCACGGTTCCACATGGAAAGCACGTCATGTTAGCATACCATGTGTCGCCAAGAGAATTAGGCTTTAACTAGGCTTAATTAATCATTTTAATGGTTAAATTTCTATAAATCATAAAAATCATAGAGAAATAAAAATTGCAAATAAATACTCATTTTAAAGGTATTTTTAGAGAATTAATTAAAAATGATCTTAACTAATTTTGAATAGTAATTAAGTTTAATTAATGTTTAATTAACATTAATTAGCTTAATTACTCTTAATTACTTGAGCAATTAATCCCAAATTTTGGGTTAATTTAATGGGATGACCTCCAATGAGTTTCTTGGGATTTATTTCTCACTTAAGTAGGAAAATGGACTAATTAAACCTTAACTACTCTTTAATTTAATTATGATTAATTAATCCCATGAACAATAAATTGGTTAATTAAGTTTATTAATCATTGTTCAACAAGTAAGTGAACTAAGGAATAGTTGGGACCCCTTTCCTAAGTTCATTTCACCCTTTTAAAATGAAATTAACTAAGATTTAACTAATTAATTAAATCCTTAATCAAATTGAAATCATAATCACATCAAACCTTAATTAATTAAATCATGGGGTAGATCTTTAGGTGTTTAATAACCTAAATAAGTTTAATGAAATTATGGTTAGTCCACATGTATGTGAAAACCATAAGAGTAATTAATTAAGTCCCTTAATCTAATTAACTATTAATCATGATAATTGCATTAGGCCCCTTTTATTTCCTAGATCATTGCAAGTTTATTTTCCATGCATATCATGTTGGCTCATAATTATTTAGTTAATTACTTTAAGGTGACATAGTAAGGGTAATTAATTCATCTAATTAAGGGTTCAACTTAATTAACCCATAAAATCAACTTAATTACATTTTTAAATTAAATCAAATCACTAATGTGGGAATGGGTTTAAAACAACAAGTGATGATTTCTCTTCTTTTAAATCAAATCAAATCCAAAACTTAATTAATAAAGAAGCTTTGGTTTATGTTAAATAATCTTATTTGATTTGATTGTCCTTAAGAACTAGTTTGGTTGAATGAATCACATGCTTATATTTCCTCTTTCAAATCATGTTAAATTTGGTATGTCATTTGAATTCATGCATCCATCTTTTCAAAATCAAGTAAAATAAAATGAATTTCCTTTCTGTAAGCTTGCATGTGTTGATTTAATTTAATATATGCATGGCTATTATCACTATTAAATTATTTTTTCAAAAGCTAATAAATGAATAATAATGTGTTATGATGCTAGTTATAAATACATAAGAAATGCATGTGCTTATAGCTTAAGTGTATGAATGTTGAGTTCTCTTTCCTCTATTCATGTGTTGATTTATATAAGATTGAATGGTAATGGGTATATAGTTTGGACATCCCGAGAACATGAAGCTTTAGCTAGCCCCAAGGAGGTCATATAATTACCTCACTTCCTTGGTTTAACAATGACACGTACCCATTTGATTTCATTCTTATGTAATTCAACATTAGAACTTGGATAGAGCTTTAATTCATATATATAAATGATTCAATCAAAAAAATATACAATCTTTGCATGGTTTTATTTCCTTCATTTATGTATACATCCATGTGTGTCCAAGAAAAGCAAGTATATAGTCTGACATCTGAATACAAGGCTTTAGTTAGCCCCAAGGAGGTCATTTAATTACCTCACTTTCATGTTTAACAATGACATGTACTTTGCCTATATCTTTGTTCATGTATATGTATATGTGATTAGTGAATGAAAATCCCATTTTACATTAAAATTGCATGCATTCATAATTGACTAAGTGGTTGAATTAATTAGCCATATGATTTGGAGCTTACTTCCTATGTTCATGTATGAATTTACATATGTTTGAATGCAAATGGGTATATATGACATCCCGAATACAAGGTTTTAGCTAGTCTAAAGTTTTAAATTAATATGTTTAAATATATCAATCAAATAAAATGTAAATTCTAAACATACACATACATTCATCATTTAAGTGTGCTAAAATATGTTGCATGTATAGATACACTTAGGATTAAATCATTTTGCATGTTACATGTGATGGAAAGGAATGTTTAATATATGTCATGGTAGTAATTCAATTAAATTAATCTTAAGACTCCTTTCATTTTGAATAAGATTATTTAAAGTGAACCTAAACATATGACTAATTAAATCATTTAATAGGACATTCATTAAAGAGAACTAAATCAAATTAATATACTTTAGAAAGTGTCTTAAGGTAGGGTTGAAAGAGGGCAATCCTCTTTTCCTCTCTTTATAACACTTAGTTGTTAAGTGTAATCAAATGAAACAAAAGAAAACACAAATTAAAATTTTCAAATCAATTAAACTAAAGTGAAATCAACCATTCATGTTAAATTGAATCCTTCTACACATAGAAAATACAACACTAATACTAACACTTACCACACAAGCCTTAATACACACATTAGAATTAAGTCACCACTTCTAACTCTAAATTAGGGGGTGTATGATGTGATGTATGTTTATTTTTTTAATGTATTATTTTAGATTTGATGTAAGGTTGTATGCTTTGTAGACTAGAAGATAGGATAATTTTAGCGTAATCATGTTTTCTGCAAGGGATTATGCTTAAGGGATGCTTAAAAATAAATGTGAATGCTCTTTTTGCTAGTTTCTTAAATCCTTAAGCATAATCCAAGTTAGGGTAGGTGGGCTTAGTTACCCATGTGTAGGGTGATAAGTCCAAATTATAAATACAACTGCTTGGGATTATATGTATATTTAGCTAACCTCTATTTTTCAGGTGTAGTTAGATTTACTTTCTTACATAAATGTAATTATTTATAATAGAAATTAGGATTAGTGATATGAGGGATTAGGATGAGCAGTGGTCACAAGGATTTATCCTGGGGTTCCCTATGATGCCTTTGAAGCAAGCACCATCAAATCAAGAGAAGGAACCAAATCAAATAGAGATATGAAGAAAAAAAGACCCCCATAGAATTTAATACAATTTATTCTTCCCAGGTTGTATAAGGGTAGAGCTTGGTTGCCCTACTTTTCTCTCTTTGGGTTGTACGAAGGTACCCGACCACATCAACCTTCTATTCTTTTATGATAGTTTATATAATTGTTTGATGATATGTTTACATTGTGCATTAGGATGACATGCTTTTTATAGTTTCTTAAATGATTGATGCTTTAATGTGTGGCTTGGATATGATTAGGCTCTTAGGATAAAAACAACTTTTCTACCCAACTAATCACTCATAACTAAATTTTAAATAACTCATAACCTCATCATAAAAACTAATACATAAATAAGATAATTAAAAGATTTAGAATCCCCTTAGTTGTATGGTTGTATGTTTCACATCATGCGTGCATATTCTTTCTCTCTTGAACATGAAGGATCTCCATCCTTGCACAATAAAGGAATGCTTGACCTATGAGGGCATCCCTTGTGGTGGAGAACACCTTCTTCTAGTTGATTTGACCCATAACCTATTTCATCATACATTTAGGCATAAGAATCCTAAAAGCCAAAATGTGTCTAAAATGAAATAAAATTTGAAAAGATTTTGCATCTATAGATTAAGTCATATGCTCACTTACTCTAGTTTCTTAGGGAGTGTGTTTAGGACTTTTAGCTTTCTATTTAAACTACCTAGCTAACTTGCAATTCATAAGACGACTACATGGTTTTAAAATCATAGGAAAAGTTAGGTGATACTCGGTGGTTATAAGTCCAGTCAAACAATTTATTCTCTCTTGTGGATGTAAACCCATATGTCCACCTGTCGCTCAGATTTAGGTCATGCTTTAGCTCATACTAAAGCTCCCAAGATTTAGGACCGAGGTATTTTTATTTGGGCTGATCATAAATCCTCACCTCTTAGGCATTCCCACAACCTTGTGTTGGTGGATTATAAGCCCTAATAATCTACTTAAATATCAACCCAAAATATATAAATCTCCTCAACTTCAAAATTATAAAGCCAAACCATAGGATAGATTGGAATGCTCACTAGGCTTCCTAGTATCATGAGCATTTCTTACTTATTTTATTTAGATTCCAAAAATAAGTCTTCTTCTTGAACTTTAAAATTGATTTTCCAAATACAACCAATCTTTGATAGTCTAACCTTGAAATCTTTTGATAATTGTCCCTTTAATCGAGTATTCTTATGAAATAAAATTTCCTAAGATGTAATTAACTATGGAGGCTTGCCTCCATAGAACAACTATTTAATATAAACCTTACTTTATTCATCCATGTAAAGTAGGGAAAAATCTGTTCGAAGACCCATCATGCCTTAGAGTCCTTATTTCGTGATTAGGTCCATTGCAAGGGGATGCCTCAATCTTTCAAGATAGTATATCATACCTCTATGTTGTAACCAATCACCTCAAAAAGCACCACCCCTATGATCAGCATGGTGTTCCCCTCCCCTCGTACATCTAAAAATAAACACCACAAGGACCTCTCACCTTGTTCATTGATTTCTCAACATCATCCTTTCTTTTTGGAGTTTGGAGATGTTGATCCTCAAGTAGGCAAGGGTTTTAAGAATCATAATATTGATTGATACACCTAGGTCAACTAGAACTCTTGATAGCATGTATTTGCCAACATCCATTGTAATGTAAAGAGATGGTTGTGCTAGGTCATCCCTAAGAGTAGGTCTTCTTTGTTGAATGTAACTCCTAAGATGTCCTTCGAGTTGCATGCCTAAGCATATCTGTAGATCAAGTAAGGCTTTGATTAGAGATTCCCTCATCTCTTTGGATAATACAAGGGTGTCATATGCTAAACTTAGCTGGAAAATTTTTAAGGTGAGCTAGGACATTGTAATCAACTCTAGCTTGGTCCCCATATTTATGGTTAGCATCTTATGAAGGGGCTATCTGCTCACTAAAACCAATGATACGGTGCTACCCTGGAGATAGAACTTTGCCAATAGGTTGACTTGATTACTTCTTGAATGATGAAGTTATGGAAAGTTCTACCTTCTCATTGAACATACACAACTTCTACTATGGGATCCTCAGTGGGTTGATTCCAAGTAAATCTCAAGAGGTGAACCAGATTGATTCAAAAAAATAATGTGATTACGAATTAGAAAGGAAAGGATCACTACTAGAGCTATTATTTTTAGATTGGAGACCATTTAATAGGAATAAAATCAAGAGCACGAGAAGTAGACAATATATAAGTAGAATTAACTTTATTCATTAATTTCCTTTTGGGTGGAGGTACATGATAGAAATCAAATGAAGTAAGAAGAGTAAGGGATTTATTTCCTTTATTCACAGATACAATGCTCTTGCCGATAGAAGAGAAGCTAGCGAAGAGGGGTGATGAGTGGAAGTATTGGACTCAGGATGGTGGCTATTCTACTATCACCAAGTATGGTGGTGAGCTGCAGCTAGGTTGTCACCCTCACTAGTTTCCCTTGCAACTAGCAAACCCTCCTTAGTGTTGGAGGTTTGAGCTATTTCAAGCACCTAAACCATAAAAACTCTAAATCCTAAAACCCAAACCCAAACCCTAAACCTTATAAAACCACAAACCCAAATCATAAACCCAAACCCTAAACCCTAAACTTTAAACTAACCCCAAACTTTAAACCCTAAACCCTAAAATCTAAAAACCTAAACCTAAACTAAATAAAACCAGAAAAGAAAATAAATATATAAACATAAATCAAAATAAAATTAAAAAAATAAAATAAAATAAAAATTAAACTAAAATAAATAAACTAATCTAAATAAGAATAAAAATAAATCTAATTAAAATAAAAAATAAAAAAAAATAAATAACCCTAAAGCACCTATTTACTTAATTAGAAAATCCTAAATTCTAAATCATAAACCTAAACCCTAAACTTTAAAAAAAAAACCAAACCCAAAACCATAAACCCCAACACTAAACCCAACCCAAAAGCATATAAAACCCTAAACCTAAACCCACTATAACTAAACCCTAAACTCAAACCTAAACCTAAACTAAAATAACTAAATAAATTAAAAAATAGACCTAAACTCTAAAATCAAAACTAAACCCAAACCTAAACCCTGAATGGCACCTTGGCATGGAACATCATCAGCTCAGTCTAGATCTGGTGGGGGAGATGATGTGGATGTGGTGGCTATCATAGTGGTGGTGGGGATCTGGAGGCGCTGGTGGATATAAAGGTGGTGGTGAGCGTTAAGGAGAGGCGGAGAGCGGTGAAGGTTACAGCGTGGTGGAGAGAGATGGGATATGATGGTGGATCCTTCTACTCAGTGGCTGGAGTGGTTTGAAATGGAGAAAGAAGAATGGCGATTGACCTACTACTTATGGAATTTGTGTCTTTCTTGTAGAGATAGTTCTAGTTATCTAGGTTTTTTTTATTTTCATGCTCATTTTTTGATCTATGTGGTCTTTAGAAAACTTAGTGTGTTACTTGGTTGATGAAATCAAAAATAAGAAATGTTGAATCTGAATTTATTCTCGATTATAGAAAAAGGCCAAAAACCATAAACCTTAAACTAAAACCTAAACATAAACCTAAACCACAAAAAAACAATACTAAACCTTAAACCTTAAACCAAAACCTAAACCATAAAAACTAAATCGTAAACCATAAACCTAAAACTACCTAAACCCTAAACCCAAACCAAAAAAAAAAACCCTAAAACCTAAAACCTAAAAAAGCTAATCTAAATAAAATCTAAAAATAAGAAATAAATAAACTAAAACTAAAATAAAATAATAAAATTAAATAAAATGAAAACATAAACTAAAACCTAAACTTAAAAATGAAAATCAAATAAAAAATTAAAAAACTAAAATAATATACATAAAAACCTAAATTAAACTAAAAAATAAAAAACTAAATAAAATAAAAACTAAACCTAAAATAAAACTAAAATAAACCTTAAAATAAAAACTAAAATAAAATAAACTAAGAAATAAAATAAAAACTATATTAAAACATAAACCTAAAAAATAATCCTAAAAATAAAACCTAAAAATAAATAAAAAATAAAACATAAACTCTAAACTAATAAAAAAACTTAAACCTAAAAAAGAAAATAAATCTAAACCTAAAGAAAATAAATAAAACCTAAATCTAAAACAAAAAAAATAACTAAACTAAAATAAAATAAAATAAAAATAAAATAAACTAAAAAAAAAAAAAATCCATTAGTTAAACCTGGATAAAAGAAAACCTAAAACCTAAAACTAAAAATAAAAAAAAACCTAAACCTAAAATAAAAATAAAACCTAAACATAAAAGAAAATAAAATAAAACTCAACTAAAAAAAATAAACCTAAAAAATAAACTAAAATAAAAAAACTTGAATTAAAATAAATGAACTAAAATAAATAAACCTAAAATAAATAAACTAAACTAAATAAAAATAAAAAAATAAACCTAAATAAAAATAATAAAATAAAAAACTCAAATAAATAAAAAATAAACTAGATAAACTAATACTTCATTCTTTTTTAAAAGAAAAATTATAAACAAATCTTAAACCCTAAACACTAAACCTAACCTTTGCCTAACTAAACAAACTAAACTCCAAAACATAAAGCTAAAAACTAAAACCTAAATCTAAATAGTAAATCCACAAACCCTAAACCTAAACTCTAACCCTAAAAACCTAAACCTAAACCAAAACCTAAAATACTAAATAAATTAAAAATAAACCTAAACCCTAAAACCTAAACCTAAACTTAAACTTAATCCCTTTGAATGCGAGAAACCTGGAAAAAAAATCACCAGCTCAGTCTAGATTTTGGTTGATCAGGCTGGGCAGTTCCGAGGGTAGTGGGGATCTGAAGTCTTGGTGGATATGGAGGTGGTGGTAGGACCAGTGATGGTTTTGTAGGTGGGAGGAGCAATGGAAACTGATTGTGGTGGTGGGAGGAGAGAGATTTTGATATGATGGTGGATCTTGCTACTCGAGAGGTTAGGGTGGTTTTAATGGGAACTAGAGAAACTAAAGAATGGCTGATCCGATCTGTTGCTTATGGAACTATATCTTTGTAGCAGAGATGGTTCTAGTTATCTAGGATTTTTTATTTGCTCTATGTGTGCTCATTTTTTATCTATGTCGTTGCTTGTGTATTAGAGAACAATGTTCTTTGTTAAAAAAACAAAAATCTAAACCCAAACTAAAACTAAACCTCTAAAACCTAAACCCTAAACCCTAAATCCTAAAAATAAAAAAAATAAAAAAACTAAACCCTAAAAATAAAAAAAAAATTAGGTTTATTTTTGGGTTTAGGTTTTTATTTAGTTTTTATTTTATTTTATTTTAGTTTATTTTAGGTTTATTTTATTTTTATTTTACATTTAGTTTTTACTTTATTTAGGTTTTTATAGGTTTATTTTATTTTATAGTTTAGTTTAGGTTATTAATTATTTTATTTTAATTTATTTTATTAGTTTATTTTATTTTGAGGTTTAGATTTAGGTTTTAGTTTAGGTTTTATTTTATTTTATTTATTATTTGGGTTTAGGTTTTTATTAATTTTAGTTTAAGGTATTTTAGTTCAGTTTAGGTTTTTTAAGTTTAGGGTTTAGGGTTATGTTTAGGGTTTATGGTTTTATTTAGGTTTAGGGTTTTGCTTTAGGTTAGGTTTTGGGTTTGGGTTTAGTGTTTAAGCAATGGTTTAGGGTTTTATAGTATAGATTTATGGTTTGGTTTAGGGTTAACCTTAAGTTTTTAGGATTTAGGGTTTAGGGGTTTAATGTTAATGGTTTAGGGTTCAAGTTTAGCTTTAGGGTTTAGGGTTTAGTTTCTGATTTAGGGTTTAGGGTTTAGGGTTAGTTTTATGGTTTTGGGTTTAGGGTTTAGTATATATATTTTTTTAAGTTAGGTAAACTGGTATGTTTAGGTTTATTTAGTTTAGTTTTTATTTATTTCAGTTTATTTTATTTTTTGTTTTATTTAAACCCTAAACCTAAATCATAAACCTAAAAACCTAACCACAAACCCTAAACCCTAAAAAAAAAGCTAAAAACCTAAATCTAATCTAAATAAAACCTAAAAATAAAATAAATAAATAAACTTAAAATAAAATAAAATAAAAAGATAAAACAAAATAAAAACATAAACTAAAACCTAAACAAAAACCTAAACCTAAACCTAAAAATAAAATGAACCTAAGAATAAAAAGCCTAACTAAAATAAAAATAAAATAAACCTAAATATAAAACTTATAAATAAATAAATAATAAAACATAAATCCTAAACTAAAAATAAACCTAAAATAAAATCCTAAAACCTAAACAAAAAAAACAAAAAACCTAAAATATAAACTAAAAATAAAATCTAAACTTAAAAATAATAAAAATAAAACTCAACTAAAATATAAATTTAAACATAAAAAAAATAAACTAAAATGAAAACCTAAACTAAAAATAAAATATAAATAAAATAAAAAAAACAAAAATAAATGAAATAAAATAAAATAAAATAAACTAAAATAAATTAAAATAAACTAAATAAACTAAATAAACTAAACTATGAGTTTGTAATTAAAAAAAACCTTAAGTCAAACTAAACCCTAAACACTAAAACCCTAAACCACAAAGCAAACTAAACCTAAACCCTAAACCCTCACTACCCAAAAAAATCCCTAAAAATAAAGCCTAAATAAATGCTAAAAATCTAAAAACTAAAAATAAACCTAAAAAATATTTAAAACCTAAACCTAAATAAATAAAAAAACAAATAAAATAAAACCTATTAAACCTAAACTAAAAAAATAAAATAAAATAAACTAATATTAATAAACTAAAATAAACAAATAAACTAAACTAAACTAAAAATAAAATAAACCTAAGAATAAAAAGGATAACTAAAATAAAAACTAAACATAAAATAAAAATAAAACAAACCTTAAATAAAATAAGATAAAATAAAAACTAAATAAAAACCTAAACCTATAAAATAAATAAAAAAGAAAACTTAAACCTAAAATAAAAATAAAATAAACAAAATAAAATAAAACTAAACCTTAACAAAAATAAACTAAACTAAAATAAATAAAACCTAAAAGAAACTCAACCTAAACTAAACTAACTAAAATAAATAAAATAAAATAAACTAAAAATAAACTTAAACCTAAACTAAAGAAATAAAGCGATAAATAAACCCAAAATAAAAACAAAATCTAAATCTAAAAAAATAAAATAAAAACCTAAACCTAAACACAAATAAAAATAAAACTAAAAAAAATAAAATAAAAATAAAACTCAACTAAAAATAAACAAAACTTAAAAAACTAAACTAGGTTATGTGATGGAGGTGAAAGCGAGAGGTTATGGTGGTGGTGATCTAGAGGTTGTGGATATGGAGGTGGTGGTCTGAGCAATGTTGGTTTTGATTGGAGGAGCGAGGAAGGTTACAGCTGTGGTGGCGACAGGGAGTGAATGGGATATGATGGTGGATGCCGCCACTGAGAGGTCTGGTTCTTAAATGAGAGAAACTGAAGAATGGCTGATCCGATATGCTACTTATGGAATTGTGTCTTTACTATAGAGATGATTCTAGCTATCTAGGGTTTTTGATTTGCTCTATGCGTGCTCATTTTTATAAAAAGTTAAAATAAAAACCTAAACCTAAACCTAAAAATAAAAAATAAAACTAAACCTAAAAAATAAAATAAAAATAAAACTCAACTAAAAAACAAACCATAACTTAAAAACTAAATTAAGGTTATGGCGGTGGAGGTGAAGGCGGAGGCGGCGGTTATCATAGTGGTGGTGGGGTATCTAGAGGTTGTGGTGGATATGGAGGTGGTGGTCAGAGCAATGTTGGTTTTGATGGCAGGAGGAGCGACGAAGGTCGGGGTGGCGATAGAGGGAGTGAATGGGGATATTATGTTGGATGCCACTACTTGAGAGGTCGGGGTGGTTCTGATAAGAATGAGAGAAACTGAAGAATGGCTGATCCGATCTGCTGCTTATGGAATTGTGTCTTTACTATAGAGATGATTCTAACTATCTAGGGTTTTTGATTTGCTCTATGCATGCTCATTTTTTATCTATGTCATCGCTTGTGTCTTAGACAACTTGGTGTGTTACTTTGTTTAAGAAATTGAAAAGAAGAAATGTTGAATCTAAATTTGTTCTCTGCCCCTAAAATAAAACACTTGAAACCTAAAATGAAACCAAGAAAACCCTAAACCCTAAACTAAAAAAAAACTAACCCAAACCCTAAACAAACCAAACTAAATTAAAAGAAAAATTAAATCTAAACCTAAATAAAACCTAAATCAACTAAAACCCTAAACTAAACCTAAAACTAAAACAAAATAAACCAAAAACCCTAAAAAACCCCAAAACCAAATAAACCAAAAAAAAAATAAAAATAAATAAAAGCAAAAAAAACCTAAACTAAATAAAATAAAATAAAATAAAAAAAAACCTAAGCCAAAATAAAATAAAAAATAAAATAAAATAAAAACATAAAATAAAACCTAAACCTAAACATAAACCAAAAATAAAATAAAATACAAAATAAAATAAATAAAAGCCTAAACTAAACTAAAAATAAAACCTACAATTGTACATGAATCCTTCATCTCCACTTGTGTCCTATGTGTCAAATTCTCATTTAATTCAAGTATACTAAGGTCATTTTTTATACATCTTAACCATGTCTTTTTAGGTCTACCTCTACCTTTATTAACATAAGGCAAATCTAATGCATCTCCTCTCTTAACCGGGTCATTGGATGGCTATGTAGCCAAACCATCTAAGGCGACTCTCTAATCTTATCTACTAGAGCTACTCCAACTTTTCCTACTCATTTGCATTTTACCTCTAAGAGTTAAGCCACTCATCCACTGAGCATCCTTATCACCAACACTTAATCTCATGCTTCTCTTTTATTGGACACATAAATCATTAGGTCTTACCACCATCTTATAAAATTTTCCTTAAGTTTAGTACTTTTCTATCACACAACAGTCCAGATGCATTCCTCCACTTCAACCATCCAACTTGAATTCTACTAATAACATCTCCATCTATTTCACCATCATTTTCAATAATAGAGCCTAAATATCTAAATTTCACTCTTTTAATGACTTGTTCACCTAATGTCACAACTACTATAACTTCTACAACTAAAATTACACTCCTTATATTCAATTTTAGATCTACTTAAATGAAATCTTTAGACTCTATGGTTGACCTCTATAATTTAAGTTTCTCTTGCACTCCCTCTTTAGTATTATCAACAAAAAGAATGACATCAGCAAAAAGCGTACACCAAGGTACATCTTCCTATAAATTCCTAATAAGGACATCCATAACTAAAGAGAAAAGGTAAGTGCTTAAAGCTAATCCTTGATGTAATCCAACTAAAATAGGAAAATATTTTGTCAATCCTCCTTGTGTTTGGACACAAGTAACAACTCTAGTATACATATCCTTAATGACTTGAATATAACCAATATTAACTCCTTTATTTTCTCTAACTCTCCAAAGAACATCTCTTCAAACATTACCATAAGCTTTCTTTAAATCAATAAATATCATATGTAGATCCTCCTTGCTTTTCCTATGCTTCTCCATCAAACCTCTAAACAAATGTATAACATCCATTGTAGATCTATCGCATGAAACCAAACGATTGAGAAACTTTTATATCACAACATAACCTATGCTCAATTACTCTCTCCCATAATTTTAATGTGTGACACATTAACTTAATTACTCTATAATTTGTACACTCTTGTGCATCACCTCTATTCTTAAATATTGGAATCAATAAACTCTTTCTCTACTCATCTCACATCTTTTTAGTATTTAAAATAACATTAAAATGATTTGTAAGCCAAGAAATTCCTTGATCTAGTAAACATTTCCACTCTTCTATTGGAATATCATCAGATCCTCTTGTTTTTCCACATTTCATTTTCTTTAAAGCTTTTCTAACATAAGATTTACTAATACGATGATAAAAAAATTCTCTATTTTTGTTTAAGGTTGCTAAAATCAATCATATTTTCAAATCCTTCATTGAAAAGTTTATCAAAATACCTCATCCACCTATTTTCAATATCCTTTTTTACTAAAAGCACTTTATGATTTTCGTCCTTAATACGCCTCAATTGAGCTAGATCTTTACTTCTCATATCTCTTTGGTTAGCTAATTTATACATACTCCTTCACCTTCTTTGGTATCTAATCTATTGTATAAATGACTAAAAGATAAATTTTTTGCATCATATATTGCTTTCTTAGAATCTCTACATGCCACTTTATATTTTTCTCAATTCTGAGTTTTACATCTAAACCAAGTTTTATAACAACACTTCTTATGTTTTAACTTTTCTTGCACATTTTGACTCCACCACTAACTATTTTTATTAAAAGAAGTTTTTCCTTTTGATTCTCCAAGCACATCTTTAGCAACTTGCTTAATATCAATTGCTACTTTTTCCCACATAACATTAGCTTCTTTATGAACATCCCAAATTCTAAGCTCTTGTAGCTTGCTCTTAAAAATATTTTTATTAGTGTTCTTTAAGTGCCTCCATCTAATCCTAGGATAATAATTTGATTTACTTTTCATCTTCCAATCTTTCATCTTAAAATCTAAGACTAATAGTTGATGTTGGGTATTTAAACTTTCACTTGAAATGACCTTCTTTACAATCTAAATGATCTATTTTTCTTATCAAAAATAATCAATCTTGTGTTTTACTAGATCAATTTTATAAGTAATATTCTCATCTCTTTTCTTAAATAAAGTATTAGCAATTACAAAATCATAGGCTAAAGCAAATCTAATATATTCTACCTTCTTCATTAGGCATCCAAATCCAAAAAACTGAATACTTTTAAAATATTCTAAAATCTACCAACATGTCCATTTAAATCTCCTCCAACAAATACTTTTTCAAGAGGTATCTTTTGTATTAATCCTCTAATTCATTCCAAAAATTTTCTTTTGAGCTTACATCCAAACCTTCTTGAAGAGCATAAACACTTATAACATTGATAATCTTAGTATCAACAATAATCTTTAAAGCTATAATTGTATCTCTGCATCTATTAATATTTATAACATTATCCTTCAAACATTTATCTATAATCATGCCTACGCCATTTCTAATTCGACTTCTACATAAATACTAAAGTTTAAAACCCAAATTATCAATCTCCTTGGTTTTCTCCCCAACCCATTTAGTTTCTTGAACAAATAAAATAATTTTCTTCGATGAACCATAATATCTATTAATTCCACTAGTTTACCGTAAGAGTACCTATATTCCAAGTTCTATCCTAATTCTAGTTTCATGGACTAACTTCTTTGCTTCGCATTCATCCATAATGTGGGAACCCCTTATTTAACACGCACGAGTGTGTCTGCAAGACTTCTCATTTTTCCATATTCAGCCATATATATAGGGATGCCCTATTAACATAATATTTTGAAGGATTCATGTCATGATTAATTTGACAAGTTTTACTTAAATAAAATTAAAATTAAACCTAGAATAAAAATAAAATAAAAACTAAATAACAACCTAAACCTAAAAATTAAACCTAAAATAAATAAAAAATAAAACCTAAACTAAAAAAATACCTAAACCTAAAATTTAAAAAAAACCCTAAACCTAAACCAAAATAAACTAAACTGCAATAAATAAAACCTAAACCTAAACCTAAAATAAACTAAACCTAAACCTACAAACCTAAATAAAATAAAATAAACTAAAAAATAAACGTAAACTAAAAAAATAAAACCTAAAAATAAACCAAAGATAAAACATAAACCTAAACCTAAAAATAAAAAATAAAACCTAAACCTAAAAATAAAAAAAATAAAACCTAAACCTAAAAATAAAATAAAATAAAACTAAAAAAAATAAAATAAACAATAAACAAAAAAAAATAAAAATTAAAACCTAAACTAAATAAATAAAAAATAAATAAACTAAAATAAATAAAAATAAAATAAACCTAAATAAAATAAAAAAAAAAAAAACTAAAATAAATAAAATAAACTAAATAAACCTAAACTTAGAGTTTACTTAATTTGAAAGAAAATAAATAATAATAAAAATAAAATAAACCCTAAAAAAAACCACCTAAACCTAAAACCAACCCCAATCCCTAAACCTCGTTAAACCCTAAACCCTAAACCCTAAACCCTATGTTAAACTAAACCCCAAAAAACAAACCCTAAACCTAAACCCTAAAAATAAACCCCACAAAACCCTACCTAAACCTAAAAAAACCTAAAACCTAAAATAAATAAAAAAATAAAATAAATAAACCTAAACCTCAATAAAATAAAACATAAACTAAACTAAACCTAAAACTAAAAACCTAATTCTAAACATAAAATAAAATAATAAAATATAAAAACTAAATAAAATAAATAAAACCTAAACTAAAAAAAAATAAAATAAACCTAAAATAAATAAAATATAATAAAAATGAAATGAAATAAAAAATAAAATAAAATAAAATAAAATAAAACTAAAAAAATCTAAACCTAAAAATAAACCTAAAATAAATAAAAATAAAACTAAATAGAAAAACTAAACCTAAATAAACTTAAACCAACTAAATAAACTAAATAAATAAAATAAACTAAAACCTAAACTAAAAAAATAAAACCTAAAATAAAACCTAAAAACCTAAAAATAAAATAAACCTAACCTAAACCTAAAATAAAAAAAATAAAACCTAAACCTAAAATAAAATAAAATAAAACTAAACTAAAAATAAGCATAAACTAAATCTAAATCTAAAACATAAACTAAAATAAAAAAACCTAAACTTAAATAAATAGACCATAGTAAATAAACTAATTAAAAAAAAATAAAAATACCTAAATAAAAAATAAAATTAAAAAAAAAAAAAATAAATTAAAATAAACTAAATAAACCTAAACCCATTTTGCTTAATTTTTAAAACCCTAAAATAAAACCCTAAACTCCAAAACAAACCCAACACTAAACCCTAAATCCTAAAACCTAAAACCCTAAACCCACTTAAACCCAAACCTACCAGCCACCCTAACCTAACTATAAATCCTAAACCCTAAACTAATCCCTAAACCCTAAACCTTAAAACCCCCAACCCTAAACTAACCCATACCCTTATATGTTAAGCTACATAAAACTAAACCCTAAAAACTACTAAACCTAAACCCTAAAAACTAAACCCTAAAAAAACCCTAAACCATAAACCCTAAAATAAACCTAAACCCTAAACCTAAAAACCTAAACCCTAACCAAATCCAAACCAAACATAAACCAAAGTAAATAAATCAATTAAAATAAATAAAAATAAACTTAAACATTAAGAATGGGCAAAACCTTGATGGCGGAACATCACACTTTAGTATCATCTGATCTAGTGATCGAGGAAAGGCGAGGCTGTTATCGCAGTGGTGGTTGGGGATCCTACGTGGATATGGAGGTGGTGGTGGGGTGATCTGTTATGGATCAGGAGGAGTGGAAATGGTAGTACCAGAGGAGAGATCGAGGATATGATGGGATCCCCAACTTGAGAGGCGAGATGGTTCGATTGGGCTGAGAAACTAAGAACGATCGATTATCTGCACTTATGCAATTGTCTTTGAGATAGTTCTTATTATCAAAGGTTTTTTATTTGGTCTATGTGTGCTCATTTTTTATCGATGTCTTAGAAAACTTGTTGTGTTACTTGGTTGATGAAATCTAAAAGAAGAAATGTTGAATATGAATTTGTTCTCTATTAAAAAAACCAAAAACCCTTAACCCTAAATTAAAACCTAACCCTACCTACCTAAACCTAAAATCTAAACCTAAACTTAAATCTAAACCCTACCCTAAATCTAAACTAAAACCCTAAAACCCTAATCCTTAAACAAAACCCTAAACCTAAACCTTAAACCCTAAAACCCTAAACTAAAACTAAAACCCTAAACCCTAAAACCTAAAAAGCTAAAAAACTAAACCTAAATTAAATAAAAAAAAAAATAAATAAAAAACCTAAATAATGAAATAAAACAAAATAAAATAAAAACCTAAACCTAAACCTAAAAGAAAATAATAATAATTAAAAACTAAACTAAAATAAAATAAAAAAATCTAAACTAAACTAAAAAAATAATAATAAAACTAAAAATAAAATAAAATAAAACTAAATAAAACCTAAAAAAAAATAACCTAAACATAAATAAAAAATAAAACCCAAACCCTAAACTTAAAAAAAAAATATCTAAAACTAAAATAAATAATAAAATAAATAGACCTAAACTTAAATAAACTATACTAAAAAAAAATGTAAACCTAAACCTAAAATAATCTAAACCTAAACCTAGTTAAATAAACTAAACCAAAATAAAAAAAACCTAAACCTAAAATAAAATAAAATAAAATCCTAAACCTAAAACCTAAAATAAAAAAAAAACCTAAAACCTAAAAAAAAATAAAAATTAAACTAAACTAAAAATAAACTAAACAACTAAAATCTAAAATAAACTAAAATAAAAACCTAAACTAAAATAAATAAACCTAAAATAAATAAACTAAACTAAATAAAAATAAAAATAAATATAAATAAAAATTAAAAATTAAATAAACTAAAATAAATAAAGAATAAACTAAATTAACCTAAATCTACGAGTTTACTAAATTAAAAAAAATAAATTTTAAAAAAACCTAACCTTGAACCCTAAACCCTAAAACTAACCCTAAACCCTAAACCCTGAACATTAAACCTACCAACCTTAAACCTAAACCTAAAAAACCACCTAAACCTAAACCCTAAACTTTAAACCTAAACCTAAACCCCAAACACCTACAAAACCCAAACCCTAAACTAAACCCCAAACCCTAAACTCTAAAACCTAACCTTAAACCTAAATAACAACCTAATTAAATAAAACCTTAAAATAATATAAATAAAAAAACCTAAACCTAAATAAAATAAACATATATAATATAATAAAATCCAAAACTAAAACCTAAACCTAAACCTAAATGTAAAAATAAAATAAAATAAAATAAATAAATAAAAACTAAACTAAAACAAAATAAATAAAAACCTAAACTAAACTTTAAAATAAAAAAAAAACCTAAAAATAAAAAACCTAAATAAAATAAAAACTAGATGTAAAATAAAAATAAAATAAACTTAAAATAAAATAATATAAAACTAATAAAACCTAATCCTAAACTTAAAAAAAACTTAAACCTAAAAAAAAAACCTAAACCTATAAAATAAATAAAACCTAAACCTAAACATAAAATACACTAAACCTAAACCTAAACTAAATAAAATAAAATAAAATAAAATAAACATAAACCTAAACTAAGAAATAAACCTAAAATAAACCTAAAATAAACGAAAACCTAAAAAAAATAAAATAAACACCTATACTAAACCTAAAATAAAAAAATAAAACCTAAACCAAAAAAATAAAATATAAATAAAACTAAACTAAAAATAAGCATAAACCTAAACCTAAAACCTAAAATAAAAAATAAAAAACTTAAACTAAAATAAATAAACTTAAAATAAATAAACAAAACTAAATAAAAATTAAAAATAAACCTAAATAAAATAAAAAATAAATAAAATAAAAATAATAATAAATTAAACATGAAAACCTAAACTTGGTTTAATTAATAAATAAAATAAACTTATGGTTTACTTAATTTTTTAAAAAAACATGAAACCCTAAACCCTAAACCCTAAACCTTAACCCTTAAACCCTAAAAACTCTAAACCTTAAAGCATATACATTAAACCCTAAACCTTAACCCTAAACCCTAAAATCGTAAACCTTAAAACCCTAAAACCTAAATCCTAAACCCTAAACCCCATCCTAAAACATAAAAAAAAAAACCTAAAACTAAATTAAATAAAACATAATAATAAATTAAATAAAAAAAAAAACCTAAACCTAAATAAATAAAATAAAATAAAACCAAAATAAAATCCTAAACTTTAACCTAAAATAAAATAAAATAAAAATAAAAAATAAACTAAAATAAAATAAATGAAACTAAACTAAAAAATAAAATAAACCTAAGAATGAAATCCTAAAAAACTAAACATAAAATAAAAAATAAAAAACCTAAAATAAAAATAAATAAAAGCTAAATAAAAACATAATCATAAAAGTAAACCTAAAAATAAATCCTAATAATAAATACAAAATAAAATAAACAAAAGAAAATATACTTAATCCTAAACAAAAATAAACTAAACTAAAATAAATAAAACCTAGACCTAAACCAAAATAAACTAAACCTAAACCTAATCCTAAACTAATAAAATAAAATAAACTAAAATAAACCTAAACTAAAAAATAAAACCTAAAAAAACCTAAAACCTAAACCTAAAAAAAATAAATTAAAACCTAAACTAAAAAAAATAAAGAATAAACCTAAACCTAAAAATAGATAAAAATATAATTAAACTAAAAAATAAGCATAAACTTAAACCTAAACCTAAAAAATAATAAAATAAAAAACTTAAGCTAAAATAAATAAACTAAAATAAATAATAAATAAATAAATAAAATAAACCTAAATAAAATAAAAAAAAATAAATTCAAATAAATAAAAATTAAACTAAATAAACCTAAACCTATTGGTTTACTTAAAAAAAAGAAACCTTAAACCCTAAACCCTAAACCCTAAATCCTAAACCCTAAAATTAACACTAAACTAAACCCAAAACTAAACCTGACACAATCCTAAACCTAAACCTAAACCCTAACACTCCACTAAACCCTAAACCTAAATCTTAAATCTTAAATCCCAACCTAACCTTAAACCAAAACCCAAAACTAAACCCTAAAACCCCCCAAACCCAAAACACTAAACCCTAAATCTAAACCCCAACCTCTAAAATCTAAAACCTAAAACCCTAAATGCTAAAGGCTAAACCCTAAACCTAAACTTAACCCTAAACCTAAACCTAAACCCTAAACCTTAAACCCTAACCCTAAACCACAAATCCTAAACCTAAACCTAAAGTAACTAAATAAATTTTAAAAAAAACTTAAAACCTAAATCCAAATAGACTTAAACCATAAGAATTGGAAGAACCTGGATGGCAGGAACATCACCATCAACCAGGCTCAGTCTAGTTCTGGTGGTGGAGATGAAGGCAGAGGTTATTGCAGTGGTGGTGGGGGATCTAGAGGTGCCGGTGGATATGGAGGTTGTGGGTGAAGCAGTGGTGGTTACGGAGATGGGAAGAGCGACATAGGGTACAACCATGGTGGTGGCGGAGGGAGAGATCGGGGATATGATGGTGGATCCTACTACTCGAGAGAGGGTGTGGGAACTAGAAAGAACCAAGAATGATCGATCTACTTTGCTATGAAACTATGTCTTTATAGTAGATTCTAGTTATCTAAGGTTTTTTAGTTTATGCTCATTTTTATCCATGTCTATGTCTTAGAAAACTTGGTGTGTTACTTGGTTGATGAAATCAAGAAATATTGAATTTGAATTTTTTGCTCGTTAAAATAAAACCAAAATCCCTAAACCCTAAACTAAATCCTGAACCCTAGACCTAAAACCTAAACCCTAAATCGTAAACCTAAAAACCCTAAACCCTAAACCTTAAAACCTTAAACCCTAAACTGTAAACCCTAAAACCTAAACCTTAAACCCTAAACCCTTAACCCTAAACCCAAAACCCTAAACCCCAAACCCTAAACCTCTAACCCTAAACCTAAACCCAAAACTAAAAACCTAAACCTAAACTAAATAAAACATAAAAGTAAAATAAACAAAAAAACCTATAGCAAAATAAAATAAAATAAAACCTAAACCTAAACATAAAAAGAAAATAAAATAAAAAATAAAAACTAAACCAAAAAAAATAAATAAAACTAAATAAAAAAAACTAAAAAATAAAAAACTAAACCTATAAAAATAAACATAAAAATAAAATAAACTAAAACTAAAATAAAAAATAAACTTGAAAATAAACCTAAAAATAAAATAATAAAAAAAATAAAATAATAAACCTAAACCTAAACTAAACCCTAAATAAAATAAAATAAATTAAAAAATAAACTAATATAAATAATAAAACCTAAAAAAAAAACCAAAAAAAAAAACCTTGACCTAATCTTAAACAAATAAATTAAAAACCTAAACATAAACCTAAAAATAAAAAATAAAACCTAAACCTAAAAAATGAAGTAAAAATAAAACTAAACTAAAAAATAAACCTAAACCTGAACTTAAATAAAAAAATATAGTAAAATAAAAAACTAAAACTAAAATAAATAAACCTAAACTTAATATGTTAAACTAAATAAAAATAAGAAGTAAAGTTAAATAAAAATAAAATATAAAATAAACTAAAATAAATAAAAAATAGAAAAAATAAACTAAATAAGCATAAACCTATGAGTTTACTTAATTTAAAAGAAGATAAAAATAAAAATAAAACCCTAACTCTACACCACAACCCACAACCATAAACCTCCTTAAACCCTAAACCATAAACCCTAAACCTAAAAACTAAACCCTAAACCACCTAAACTCAACCACTAAAGCCTAAATGCTAAACCCTAAAAATATAAAAACCTAAACGCAAAATAAATAAAACCTAAAAAAATAAAAAATAAAAAATCTAAACTTAAATAATTTAAAATAAAATAAAATAAAAACCTAAACTAAAACCTAACTAAAACCTAAACCTAAACCTAAATATAAATGTAAAATAAAATAAAAAATAAATACTAAACTAAAATAAAATAAATAAAACCTAAACTAAAAGAAAATTAAAATAAACATAAACTAAAAAACGAATAAAATAAAAAAAACTGCTAAATAAAAAAATAAAATAAACCTAAAATAAAATAAAATAAGAAATAAATAAAAACCTAAACCTAAAAAATAAAACCTAAAATAAATAAAAATAAAACCTAAACCATAAACTAAAAAAATCTAAAATTAAAATAACCAAAATAAAATAAACCTACACTTAAAAAAAATAAACTATAGAAATAAACCTAAACCTAAACCTAAAATAAACTAAACCTAAAACAAAATAAAATAAATCTAAAAAATTAATCTAACTTAAAAATAAAACATAAAATAAATCAGAAAACCTAAAACCTTAAACCCTAAACTAAACTAAACCCACCCCAAACCCTAAACCCTAAACCTCAAAAACTAACCCCACCCCTAACCCTAAACTAAACCTAAACCTATAAATAACTTAAAATAAAATAAATAAAATCATATAGCAAAATAAAATAAAATAAACCTAAACCTAAACCTACAAAATAAAATAAAATAAATAAAACTAAATAATAAATAACCTAAACTAAACTAAAACATAAGAAACCTAATAACTAAACCTATAAAAAAAACATAAAATAAAATAAAAAATAAAAAAAAACAAAAACCTAAATAATAAACTTAAAAAAAACCTAAAAATATGCCAAAAAAAAACCTTGACTTAATCCTAAACAAATAAATTAAAAACCTAAACATAAACCTAAAAATAAAAAATAAAACCTAAACCTAAAAAATGAAATAAAAATAAAACTAAACTAAAAAATAAACCTAAACCTAAATCAAAAAAATATACTAAAATATAAAACCTATACTAAATTAAATAAACCTAAAATTAATAAGCTAAACTAAATAAAAATATTAGGTAAAGTTAAATAGAAATAAAAAATAAAAAATACTAAAATAAATAAAAAATATAAAAAAAAATAAATAAATGTATGAGTTTACTTAATTTAAAAAAACCTAAACCATAAACTAAAAAACCTAAAATTAAAATAACCAAAATAAAATAAACATAAACTTAAAATAAAATATACTAAACTATAAGAAATTAAACCTAAACCTAACCCTAAAATAAACTAAACCTAACACTAAACTAAATAAAATAAAATAAACTAAAAATAAACTTAATACTAACTTAAAAAAACAAAACATAAAAATAAACCTAAAATAAAAACCTAATACCTAAACCTAAAAATATAAAATAAAAACCTAAACCTGAACTTAAAAATAAAAAATAAAATCTATAACCTAGAAAATAAAATAAAAATAAAACTAAACTAAAAAATAAGCATAAACCTAAACCTAAACCTAAAAAATAAACTAAAAACACCTAATCTAAAATAAATAAACCTAAAATAAATAAACTAAACTAAAAAATAAATAAAAAGATAAATCTAAATAAAATTTTTTAATAATAATTAAACTAAATAAACTTAAACTTGCGGTTTACTTAATTTAAATAAATCCTAAACCCTAAACCCTAAATCTTAAACCCTAAACCCTAAACCCTAAACCCTAAAATTAACCCTAAACCTATAACCCTACCCTACAACTCTAAACCCTAAACCCTAAACCCTAAACCCTATACCCTAACACTAACCCCATAAACCAACCCTAACTCTACCTTTACACCCTAAATCATAAAGATCCTAACTCAAACCTAAACCCTAAAGCCTAAAGCCTAAACCCTAAACCCTAAACCCTAAACCCTAAACCCCAATCCCTAAAAACCTAAAAACCTAATCTTAAACTAAATAAAACCTAATAGTAAAATAAATAAAAAAAACATAAACCTAAATAAAATAAAAACCTAACTAAATCCTAAACCTAAACCAAAAATAACATAAAATAAAAAATAAAAATAAGCTAAAATAAAATAAATATATACTTAAACTAAACTAAAAATATATAATATACCTGAGGATAAAAACATAAATAAAATAAAACTAAACTTAAAATAAAAAAACATAAAATAAAATAAAATAAAAACTAAATAAAAACCTAAACCCAAAAAATAAACTTGAAAATAAATAAAAAATTAAACCTAAGCCCTAAACCAAAAAGAAAAAATAAAATAATTAAAATAAAATAAACCTAAACCTATTAAAAAATAAACTAAACTAAAATAAATAAAACCTAAACCTAAACAAAAAATAAACTAAACTTAAACTTAAACCTAAATTAAATAAAATAAAATAAACTAAAAATAAACCAAAACCTAAACTAAAAAATGAAACCTAAAAATAAACTTAAAATTAAAACCTAAAACCAAAACGTAAAAAAATAAAAAAAAACCTAAACTAAAATAAACTAAACCTAAACCTAAATCTAAAAATAAACTAAAATAAAAAACTTAAACTAAAATAAATAAACATAAAATAAATAAACTAAACTAAATTATAAATAAACCTAAATTAAAAAAAATTAGATAAAATAACTATAAAATAAACTAAATAAACTTAAGCTTATCGGTTTACTTAATTTGAAAGAAAAAAATCCCTAAACCCTAATCCTAAACCCTAAACCCTAAACCCTAAACCTTGAAGCCATAAACCCTAAACCCTAAAACCTACAACCCTAAACCCTAAAGCCTAAACTCCAAACCCACCCTAAACCCTAAACCCTAAACCCCCATAAACCCCTAACCACTAACCCTAAACCATAAACCTTGAATAAAGATTTCATCATTAGTAGATCTAAAGAATGATCTAATCTTAACATAGTTATGGTAGCTAAAGAAAATTTCTTCAAGAGAAATACCCTAAACCCTAACCCTAAATAATATTATATTACCATATATTGTAGTATAATGTAGCATCATATATTTGAGCATGTAGTGATGTGTTTTTAGATGTTATAAGATGTTTTGAAATGTTTTAATATATTATGGTATTATGCCCTATAGTCTATATTAATATAAATTGTAAAAATATTGATTTAATAAATCAGATGATGAAATTTGTTAAATTTGAAGTGCTAAGTTTTACTACCAAAGGTGTGCTACGCCACTTGTAGTCTAAAAGTAAGATTTTATGTTCAAAATAAATATTATATGTTGTAGCAAACCTTTGGTACTACAACTTAACATCATATATCATAATATATTGATATGCACATTTTAAATTATTTTAGTATTTTACATTCATGCAGTCAAGCCTACAGCATTATTTATAAAATGATGATTTA